>JAUCBJ010007511.1:0-47759 GCA_032718475.1 Nemertoderma westbladi
ACAAATAGCAGTATGCAGTATTCACAGATCAATCGTGCCAGTTTGTTTTGATATTTACAGAGTTTAAAGCCAGGTTGTTTGATGCGTAATTGCAGCCAGCTAAAGGATATATGTCCTTGTAATTAAACCTACTAGTGTTGAGCTAAAAAGCATAAAACATAAAACACTAAAAAGCCGTTCTTTCGTGGCTTTGAAAAACTCGTGACTACTGCTCTATACGAGGATACCAACTCCCTTATTCCACGAAGCTCCCGTTCAACACAGAGAAAGAGCAGTGAGATAGGAAATTTTCAGTTCAGTACTCTGTGATAGGTCAACATCAAGGATAACTCAAATTCTATTGGGAGATACAAAACAAGGCTATGACGCAACCTCCCTAGGCTTGTTGGCCGATTAAACAGAGCCCAGATGCCTGCGTACAGCAAATCAGCCAATAAGCTGGTAACTTGCACTATTTTTAGCTGTAGATCACTTTGAGAGTATTCTTAGCGACTGGGGGGGAACTGGCCAACAAGGCAAACGAATCAGTTATCCCACAAAAGCTTTTACAATAATAATATTGAACCACCGGCACCGTTTACTCCTGGAACGCCACAACTTTTTGATGTGCCTTGTATTTCTGAGCAAAAGGTTTACAAACATCTTTGTAAACGTCTACTGGAATACACAGGCACACCAGGCAGTATTCCTGTGGATGATCTGACACTTTAAAGGTATGAACTTTGTGCACCTTTATGTAAATTTGTTTAATAATAATAATTGAAGATATTTCTCACTTCTCCATAGAAACAAATTAATAAGAAACGACCAATATACTTACGTCAGTGGGCGCACTACCGAGGCACAATTATTAGATACAGTTAGTAGTGTACGTACATAGTATGTGGGCGGAAGCAGTAATTAAAAATAAATTGGTCGACATAATCTATACCGATTACGCGAAGGCATTTGATTCTGTGGACACTGACAAGTTGTCGCTTAAAAACTAACGTAGTTACGGAATCAGTAGTGGTGAGGTCTTCGCAAATTATCTAACTGGAAGGTTACAATGTGTTAGGATTGGTGATTCATTTTCCAAATACAGTATGTTTCTGTGGAATAAGGGGTACCACAAGGTTCTTGTTGTGGTCCGCTGCTTTTCATTATTTTATGAAGATTTACCGATAAATCTCTAGTCGATCGTGCTTCTGCCAGATTATTTGCTGATAACACAAAATTATTTTCAGTCATCAACAATTCGGATGATAGGGAATTACTGCTGAATAATATTACCATATTTGCAGACTGGTCAAAGGACTGGCAATTGAATGTGGATAATCGTTTCAAAAGTGCAAGGTATTAATAATTAGTAGCAGTAAATCCACTACACCTGATTTTACGTATAATATTAATGAATTATGTTTAGAGAATCTGAGTTCACTTCGTGACCTTGGTGTAACAATTGATAGCAACCTGACTTTTTCCGAGCATATTATGAACACTACTTCTGCAGCTTACAGTATACTGTAGATGTATTAATGAAATATTTAGATGTTTCGTAACGTCTCATAAAGACGAGTTGTAAACGGCCTATAAATGTTATTATAACTTTCGTTGGGTACAGCTTTTGCAAAGTCGGGAATGACGGGTCCAGGTGGGATCGAACTGGTGACCTCCGGTTTGGAAATCTGACGCTCTAACCATTCTGCTAGCGGCTCTATAACTATAACTATAAGCGTTATGGAAACCAGTTCTAGAATACGCAAGTTGTATATGGAATCCATTTATGAAATGTAGACCTTTCTTTGGATTAACTGATAAATTGGATTCCGTACAACGCTACTTGACTAGACGGTTATTTTTTCGTTGCCATATGAACCAACAATATATTGTTAGATTGTCTATTTTACAGCTGGAACCATTAGATTTACGTAGAATTTATTCAGATGATACTTTTACATAAAAACTAATGCACGGATTGGTTGCCATGAACTATTGAGATTATTTCATACGGGGGTTTAGTAACACAAGAGGCCATTCCTTTAAAATTTGGGGCCTTAAGTGCAACACTAATTGTGTCAGCAATATCTTTTTTAATCGCGTTGTTAATATTTGGAATGAACTTCCTACTTGTGTTGTCTCTACTGTAGTGCATCTGTAAATCGTCCCTGTCTTGAAAGAACAACACAACCGACATATTTTTCAAAAATCACCTTTTTATTGTTTCTGACTAATTAGAGCGCCCTCTACTGATCTACCGCGGTCTCGAAGGTTCAAAATCAACTGTTTAGAAGTTATAGGGCTGACCATAACAACTCAAGCGACATGTTTAGGTTGATCTAATGATAAGGCCCATTTTTTTATAACAACCTAAGCGACAACTTTTTATGTATACAATATTTCCATAGTAATCATGGGACTATCCAATGGAATAACACAAAAAGGCCATTGTTTTATAATAATAATAACTTACAATAATGGCTCCATTTGAGAATGTTGTAGTAATAAACAGAAATTGAAATTGATAATGCAGTATACACCTCGCTTACTTTCGTCGCTCGCCCCACATCGTTTACGGAATATCTCGATAACTAATTACTAATTATAATCGAATATTTGTACCGTATGTCAGTATGTACCCTATACATACTTTGTAACTGATTGACATCATAAATTTCGTAAATTTTTGTACGCAACTCGAAGTCTTCTCTCTCTTGGCCGTTACCTGTGAGGCTGGGACAGACGGCGCTACAGTAACTCCCATGGTTGAACGCTTTTAAACATCTAATATATTGATTATCAAATATACAGTAATATGATTCCTATATCGCATATCGCTGAATGAGAGCACCAATTAAGAAATTGCAACCGTCCCCCACTAGAAATAGATAATGCCATGGACCCAGCCTAGCTTGTGTTGGCTGGGTCCACGGGACCCAGCCTAGCTTGTGTTGGCTGGGTCCACGGGACCCAGCCTAGCTTGTGTTGGCTGGGTCCACGGGACCCAGCCTAGCTTGTGTTGGCTGGGTCCACGGGACCCAGCCTAGCTTGTGTTGGCTGGGTCCACGGGACCCAGCCTAGCTTGTGTTGGCTGGGTCCACGGGACCCAGCCTAGCTTGTGTTGGCTGGGTCCACGGGACCCAGCCTAGCTTGTGTTGGCTGGGTCCACGGGACCCAGCCTAGCTTGTGTTGGCTGGGTCCACGGGACCCAGCCTAGCTTGTGTTGGCTGGGTCCACGGGACCCAGCCTAGCTTGTGTTGGCTGGGTCCACGGGACCCAGCCTAGCTTGTGTTGGCTGGGTCCACGGGACCCAGCCTAGCTTGTGTTGGCTGGGTCCACGGGACCCAGCCTAGCTTGTGTTGGCTGGGTCCACGGGACCCAGCCTAGCTTGTGTTGGCTGGGTCCACGGGACCCAGCCTAGCTTGTGTAGGCTTGGTCCACGGGACCCAGCCTAGCTTGTGTTGGCTGGGTCCACGGGACCCAGCCTAGCTTGTGTAGGCTGGATCCACGGGACCCAGCCTACCACAGACTGTTAGTCCAACAGTCCCCGACATACCGCGGTTGACTGTGACCTTGTAACTGTGTAGCTTGTAACTTGTGACTGTGTAGAAGTGTAGGCCCCTACTAACATGCTCGTCTAATATGTGCAACTGTTTACCATTATCGCCTTAACAACCTATATAACGTCATCTTCAAGGCAGAACCCCCTAAGTAGATTTTTGTAGTTCTGAGATAATCGATAAAAACTGTTTATTTTTTAGAGAGATGCCTCAGTTTACTTGTTATTGTGTTTTTTAATATCTAAATATATATAGAATTCATATAACTAAACTTTCACTTTGATTTAGAATTACCTTTGAAATATATTGCGGTTTTTTTGTAAAAGTTCTGACTTATGGTGTTTTGCCAAAACAAGGGGAACACCGTTTTCTGGTATTATCCCGTAACTATACGATAGTTACGGGGTATTGCCTAGAAAACAAGGTATCCTCAATTTGGCAAAACACCATAAGTCAGAATTTTTACAAAAAACACGCAAAATATATCAAATAGTAGCCAATGCGTATCGTGCGTCCTTAATTATTTAGTGCGTAGTGCGCACGTAATACATGTCCGCATTAATACGTGCTATCTAACATGTTAACTGGCACATGAGCAGGTGTTAGTATTACCTGTGAACGCAATAATAACAAATAAGCACATACAATATAGCTAACACACTTGCGCACATGTTGGAAATTTTTGAATTCAAAATTCTAAAGGGCTCCATAAGTTTTTGATATTTTGGTATTAATTGCTTCTAAAACAAGTACGGCACTGTAGGCCTAGTTAGAATCATGTACAGATGAGGGTCATAAACATTAATGAGGTACACAAGCATTAATGAGGGACACAAGCATTAATGAGGGACACAAGCATTAATGAGATACACAAACATTAATGAGGGACACAAACATTAATGAGGGACACAAACATTAATGAGGGACACAAGCATTAATGAGATACACAAACATTAATGAGGGACACAAGCATTAATGAGATACACAAACATTAATGAGGGACACAAACATTAATGAGGGACACAAACATTAAACGATGGACAGATATCAATCAAGGGCACAAACATTAATCATGGGCACTATCATTCCATTCCATTCATGATAGATAGGCTTAACCCCCCATCGCACTTAGTATGATTCCTGACCAAACCAATAAACTATGTTATTACCAATTGAGGGAGAGGATCAGGTTACAGAGATGGTTTTTATAAGCAAAACAATAAACGATGTTGTTACTAATAAGGGAAGGAGTAAAAAATTGATGAACATGAGCGGGAGACAGGAATGGGGGGGGGGGGGGGGCAGCACTGTGTGTGGGTGGTAACATGAATGGTGGGGGTAGGAAGTAAATTGAAAATATGGGAGTATAAATAGCGGGGGGGGGGGGGGGGGGGGTAGCAGCAAAACAGGCAGCTGAACAAGGTAACCAAACGATTTTAGTGTCTATGATTACTGTTTTACTCCCTCATTAAAGTTTGTGTCCCTCATTAATGTTTGTGTCCCTCATTAATGTTTGTGTCCCTCATTAATGTTTGTCTCCCTGATTAATGTTTGTGTCCCTCATTAATGTTTGTGTTCCTCATTAATGTTTGTGTCCCTCATTAATGTTTGTGTCCCTCATTAATGTTTGTGTCCCTGATTAATGTTTGTGTCCCTCATTAATGTTTGTGTCCCTGCGTTAATGTTTGTGTCCCTCATTAATGTTTGTGTCCCTACATTGATGTTTGTCTCCCTCATTAATGATTTGTGTCCCTCATTAATATTTGTGTCCCTCATTAATGTTTGTGTCCCTCGTTAATGTCTGTGTCCCTCATTAATGTTTGTGTCCCTCATTAATGATTGTGTCTCCACTGATTACTGTTTGTGTCCCTCATTAATGATTGTGTCCCTCATTAATGTTTGTGTCCCTCATTAACGATTGTGTTCCTCATTAACGATTGTGCTCCTCATTAATGTTTGTGTCCCTGATTAATATATGTGTCCCTCATTAATGATTGTGTCCCTCATTAATGTTTGTGTCCCTGATTAATGTTTGTGTCCCTCATTAATGTTTGTGTCCCTCATTAATGTTTGTGTCCCTGGTTAATGATTGTGTCCCTCATTAATGTTTGTCTCCCTGATTACTGTGTGTCCCTCATTAATGATTGTGTCCCTCATTAATGTTTGTGTCCCTGATTAATATTTGTGTCCCTCATTAATGTTTGTGTCCCTCATTAATGTTTGTGTCCCTGGTTAATGATTGTGTCCCTCATTAATGTTTGTCTCCCTGATTACTGTGTGTCCCTCATTAATGATTGTGTCCCTCATTAATGTTTGTGTCCCTGATTAATATTTGTGTCCCTGATTAATGTTTGTGTCCCTGGTTAATGATTGTGTCCCTCATTAATGTTTGTCTCCCTGATTACTGTGTGTCCCTCATTAATGATTGTGTCCCTCATTAATGTTTGTGTCCCTGATTAATATTTGTGTCCCTCATTAATGTTTGTGTCCCTCATTAATGTTTGTGTCCCTCATTAATGATTGTATCCCTCATTAATGTTTGTCTCCCTGATTACAGTGTGTCCCTCATTAATTATTATTATATTATTATTATTAATGTTTGTGTACCTGATTAATATTTGTGTCCCTCATTAATGTTTTAGTGTCCCTCATTAATGAAACAAATTGAAATGAAATTATAAAACCAGTATATAAATGAGAAATTACGGGGTTTTGACAGGTTGTTATTTCTGATTTAAGGGGTTTTGCCAGGTGGACTGAATTTCATATACTTGAATTTACGGTGTTTTGCAAGCAAATTATTGACTTGTGGGGTTCTGCCTCGAAGTGGGCAAAAGTTACGGGGAACTGTCTTTGGCTTATAACTCAAAAATGGCTGGTTGAAAAGTTTCGGGGGTCTGCCAGACGAAAAAGCCGATATCGAATTACCCAAAAAGTCAAAAACATGAAAATCGAAAAAAATCGACTTAGGGGGTTCTGCCTTGAAGGTGACGATAATGTGTTTTATGCTGCATAGTGAAACTTTAAATACGTTACAAACGAATTATTCATTATTTCTGTTGAAGTTGAAATTGCTGAAAACTGGTTCTCATTTATCTACCAATTAAGGATGCAAGGTAGAGATGCGCCTTGGTGAGTCCCCTTCAAGCATTCGTGTCGAAACGAAAACTGCCCTGGTCCCCATGCAGGAATCGAACCCACGACCAGTAGGTCGATGTGAATTCGAAGCAATGGGTATTTTTTTTACATTTTATCTTAAGAGATAATGTCTAAATATACACTAGCATATTTAATGTAAATACATTCATACACTCATATAAAACAAATCTGTCACGTACCGGTAGGTTCTTATGAAAAACCCAAATCTGGCGTTTGATTTGTTTTACAGAGTTATAAATTATGATTGGTAGGCCCTACTTAAGTTGTTTTAAAAAAACAGAAAATAGCAGCAAAAATAACTTAAGCGCCAAATTGTGCACAAAAATCAATATTGTGGAGTAAAAGAATCACATATGAAATTTTTAACATTACAGGTCGAAATTATAAACAGTGCTGAACGTTTTAGTCGAAACACAATAAAAATAACCAAAATCCGAATTTTAATCAACAAATCGTCGTTCCTGAACAATTCTGATAATGGCGCTTGTGTTGTTCTTTCAAGACAGGGACGAAATATATTTAAAAATAAATTACAAACCGATAATTTTACTAAGTACGCTAAATTCGATAGAAATCTTTAACATTTAATTTCATCATTTTAATTTTATGATATTATTGTATCCTTTACCTATGTTTTTATCTCTTTTATTTAGCTGGTACTTAAGTCGCCTCGATTAGTGCAATTATGTATCTGATAAGTGTGTTTGCTAAATGTTTGTCGGTCTGTTGTGAGCTGTATCAGCTGAGGTGTCTCCTCAAATATAATATCTTATATTTATCTTATCCTATGGGTTGACTGATTTTCTAGTTATGACGGTATACATACATATTCAGCCGGCGCAAGAACACCATCTTGAGCTGCTTGGAAGGTAGCATCCCAAGTGAGTCATGGAGCGATATCCTATCTCCTTCAACACCACAGCCAACATGGTGGTCGTTTCTAAACGAGTCAGTGGGTTGTCGTCCCGTTACGGCTAATTGTCGCGTTACGGCTAATTTTTAAAGTAAAGTAAAGTGGTGTGTACTAAAGTAGTGTACAGGTGGACTATGAAGCGGAGGTTGAATGAGGTAGAGTATATACATATGGCACACATATGCATATATACATATGTATGCCATAATATTGCATACATTTAGTGTTAAAACCCCGCTACATTAAATCACGCGTAAAAACATTTATTTCACCTCTAAAAGCGCACTGTTTTATTATTAACGGGTGAAATAATTCACAAATTGATTAATTTCTCCTCCTATTTTAGGGGATGATATAAATGGATACAATTATTTAATTTTATCTTCCCCTTAGCGATTGGCTGATTTGGGAGGGAATTTAAATACACAATTATGCTGTAATAAATCCGCCCGCTAATGATTGGCTGATTTAGGGGAGAGTTTAAATACACAGTTATGGTGTAATAAATCCGCCTGCTAATGAATGATTGGCTGATTTAGGGGAGAATTTAAATACACAATTATGGTGTAATAAATCCGCCTGCTAATGATTGGCTGATTTAGGGGAGAGTTTAAATACACAATTATGGTGTAATAAATCCGCCTGCTAATGATTGGCTGATTTAGGGGAGAATTTAAATACACAATTATGGTGTAATAAATCCGCCTGCTAATGATTGGCTGATTTAGGGGAGAATTTAAATACACAATTATGCTGTAATAAATCCGCCCGCTAATGATTGGCTGATTTAGGGGAGAGTTTAAATACACAATTATGGTGTAATAAATCCGCCTGCTAATGATTGGCTGATTTAGGAGGGAATTTAAATACACAATTATGCTGTAATAAATCCACCCGCAAATGATTGGCTGATATATGGGGGAATCCTTTGAAAATCCTTTATTTCCTAAATTGTAGGCTACCAATTGCGGTACTGTTGTAAAGAATGTCATTTTCAAATAGGCATCTCATTATATTTCGATAAATTATCCAATCGCTTGGGGTGTATATTATTTCAGCCTGTCACTAGCGCGAGGATTTAATAACACATCATTTGTGTATTTAAACTCTCCCCTATATCAGCCAATCATTAGCGGGCGGATTTATTACGGCAGTGATTTTTTATGTCCTTTTATTTGACTTTTTTGTCCTCCTTTTTTTACGAATTGTGCATAATGACTTTTGTTGTCCTTTTAATGACTTTTGTTGTCCTTTTAATGACTTTTTATGTATGTATTTCTTCAAACTGTCAGACAGTTGATTTCAACATGCCTATGCCAAAACATTCAAAATTTGTTGATTTCTGGTCTGTCGGACAGTTCGTTTCACTATGCCTGTGCCAAAACATTCCATGATTCCATGATTTATAGACTATGAGATAGAATTCCATATGCGCCTGTTGTAAAAGACTCTAAATTTAATAGTTTGTGGTTGTTGTCGATAATCGATTACCACATGACGTAGCAAAATACTCATTTTATAGCCAAAAACAATTACCAATTGATGGAAAGGAGCAGGTTAAGGCCGGATTTTCTAACCAAAACAACAAACAGTCACTTTACCAAATCAGGTAAAGGAGCAGGTTACAGAGGCGGGATTTTCTAACCAAAATAATAAACGATCATTTAACTAATTGAGGGAAAGGAGCAGGTTACAGAGACGGGATTTTCTAACCAAAACAATAAACGATAACATTACCAATTGAGAGAAAGGAGCAGGTTACAGAGACGGGATTTCTAACCAAAACAATAAACAGTCACTTTACCAAATCATGGAAAGGAGCAGGTTATAGAGACGGGATTTTCTAACCAAAACAATAAACGATAACAATACCAATTGAGAGAAAGGAGCAGGTTACAGAGGCGGGATTTCCTAACCAAAACAATAAACGATCACTTAACTAATTGAGGGAAAGGAGCCGGTTACAGAGGCGGGATTTTCTCACCAAAACAATAAACAGTCACTTTACCAAATCAGGGAAAGGAGCAGGTTACAGAGACGGGATTTTCAAACCAAAACAATAAACGATAACATTACCAATTGAGAGAAAGGAGCAGGTTACAGAGGCGTTGATTTCCTAACGAAAACAATAAACGATCACTTAACTAATTGAGGGAAAGGAGCAGGTTACAGAGGCGGGGAAAGGAGCAGGTTACAGAGGCGGGATTTTCTAACCAAAACAACCGGTCAGCCGTTAGGCCTACCAGTACCGTATTTAAATGGTAGGCTACACAGTAGGCCTACAGCAGTACCGGTGCCGGTACTAAAATACAGAAATACCTGCTTTATACCTACATCTGTACATACAATACAGCAAAATAGTGCTATATATACTAATAACGGTACTGATAGCCTGAGAGAACAGCAGTAGAGAAACCGGTAGCATGGAACCTAACATTAGATTTTTGGAGGACATAAAAAAATCAAAAAAAAGGACAAAAAAAGGATTTAAACGGACAATAAAAATTATTGTGATTTATTACAGCATAATTGTGTATTTAAAATTCCCTCCTAAATCAGCCATTCGCTAAGGGGAAGATAAAATCACATAAATGTATCCATTTATATCATCCCCTAAAATAGGAGGAGAAATTCATCAATTTGTGAATTATTTCACCCGTAAATAATAAAACCGTGCGCTTTTAGAGGTGAAATAAATGTTTCTGCGCGTGATTTAATGTAGCGGGGTTTTAAAACCAAATGTATGCTATAAGAGTATAGAGCGGGCACGCATTGTCGAAGGTTTAAAGAAACTGGCGGTGCCAATGGTATGAGGGTTAGTAAAGAAAAGAAAAGCTTAATTTATTAAAAATTTAAAGTTAAACATGTTCAATTACATTACGTTAAACGAAACGAAATAATAAGTGTTTCGTTTCGTTTTTCCGTTTCGTTTCGTTTTTCCGTTTCGTTTCGTTAAATTCAAAATTGATTAAACATTATGATATAATTTTAATAATATATAAAAATAATTAATTAATTTATTTAATTAATTAATTAAATAATTAATGTAGTAAAATATATTAGCCACAAAGATATACAATTTGAAGGAATATTATTAACAACACAGTTACAATACTACTGAGTAATACGCCCATAACGCAAGCCACTGAATAATAATACTGCAGTATAATATTGCATTGTATTACCATTATTATAGGGAAGCCCTATTGTATACACTCACTGGGTTACTACCCGTCGCGTCAGACAACCACTAGAAATAACTCACCTTCAATATACTACCCAGGCTACAGTATGACGTGACATGTCTAATGTCTCCTTGTCTGTGCCACTAATGAACCCCATGTTAAATAAATACATGTTCTGGAATGAATATTTATGACATTGGCTGCCGCTCCCGTTGACTACTAAGGGCGCAGACATGGCGCTTCCCCAATGCCCTAAATAACCAATACCCTTCCTAAATACCCAGCCGGCTACTCCAGTTGCCAGACAACCAATAGTTTAATCAATTTAAAAATAAATACTGAAATAGGTGCAACTGCAAATATTATAATATGCAAAGGTTTATCAAAAGTTTAAAATCTACTTGGTCGAAATCCGTTTTGGCTCTTACGCAGTAGTTTCTCTATGTGAGGCCTAATCCTATATAGAATCATTTTATTGTATATTTTGGCAGCTAACACAAGCAGACAGATACGATAGATTGTTGGTATAACGAGGTCTCCTTTCTTGGGGAGAGGCTTTAGTTTACCTTTAGTCCAAATTGGTGGTAACTTTTCCCCTTTTAACATCCGGTTGCAAACATTCAATAAATGGTCTGTTTAGCACTCCCGTTTTCCATACCTCCGCTGGGATTTAATCTAATCCACTCGCTTTAATATTGGACATGCTTTTAATGCTTCTTTGGAGTTCGGCAGGCAAAGCGGTTTTGAACTTCTACTGTATCATAGTCTTGTAATAGACTGTAATCATAGTTGATTTGCTTGCTTATCATGGGTTTGCTGGCTTTCAAACTGAGTCTGATCTCTGCAGTCACAATTCTGTGGTTAGGTTGAACGAGCTGTATGCCTCGCAGTTGATCATGCTGTTTCTCCACTTTTAGTTTATAAGGATGTAATCCAGTTGTGCTTTGGTTCCATTAAGGTATTGAAAGGTCCATAGCTTCCCCTTACTCTTTTCGAATGTGTTGTTTGTTGGCATCAATTCACATTCTTCCATTAGGTCTAAAAGTAAGTACCAATTTCTGTTAGAACTGGTGTTATAGGTGTAATCCTTGATGTCTTCTGGGCCAATTTGCGCATTCAGGTCACCAGCAATGACTTTAACATTGTGTTACGGAATGTCCTTTATAAGTCCAGTCAGATCTTCATAAAACTTGACTGCTTGTTCTGGCTCTGAGGCATTTGTTGGACTGTAGCAACATACTGTATACTGTTGTATTGGGATTCCCATCAAATGTTGCGATCATAACCCTGGAATTTATAGATTCGATGTTGTTTAGGGTCTTAAGTGCAAATGGGCTTAGCAGAATTCCTACTCCGCCAATTGATGCATTGGCCGAGTTTCTTACTGCTGAGCTTGTTACTAACGTCCATCCATTTCCAATGTCATTGTACTTCATGGCAGTGTCTTCATGACAAATCCGATGTTCTTTGTTATATTCCATTGCCAGAGCAACCATGTTGTCACCCTGTTTTCCTTGTTCATTGTAGCAATCTTTCGTGTCTTTTTACATTTCAACAGGTTGGTTCTTCTTTCTTCTGTCTTATGTTCCAGTAGCCAATTTATCGACCGCAGCCTGGTGTACCACTGAGGGACGCGGTCCTTGTTGACCCGGGCGACGACCGAGCCGGTATTTCTCCTGGAGGGTTCAAATACTCATCTCTTTCAGTTACGAGAGTAAACCGCTTGTGGTCGCAACTCCTACAAGCGTCTTCGCAGTAGATCGCCGTTGGTTGATTACCTTCCGCCGACCTTGTCAGCATGTCTAGCCGTTGGTTGATTACCTCCCGCCTATCCATGGCCTACAGCCCTGCTGCCGACTGTAGGGGTCCTTTTGTTACACCCTGAACAAAGTATGCCTCCTGGGTTAGGTATCCAGTAGAGACAGAGCGGGGCGTGTATCATCACTCTATTGCAGATGCGTTCAAATAACGTATGTGTAGGTGTATGGAAGAGTAGAAGCGATGCAAATTTCAATTAATCATTAGCCGCCCACATTATATTCAGACATACACATACACATACGTTATGTGAACGCCCCTTTAATCAAAAATCGTATTTTGAGAAAAATCGAATCAATCTAAAGTTCAACGGATCTGCACGAAAACATGTGAATGTCTGTTTGAACAACTTTTCACTCACTACATACGTAGTACTTACCAAGTTTGGTTTAGTTTCGGCAATGATTGGCTGACTTATCTTGGTTTTAATCAACATTCTGAAACTACAGGTATCGACAGACAGACTGCCTGATTTTTGACCAAAGTTCAGAATCATTCTAAACTTTTGACATAACACATATTTACCAAGTTTGGTTTAATTTCATCAATGATTGACAGACTTATTACTGTTCTTATCATAAGTCTGAAACTAATGGTCTGGTACCGACTGACAGACGGTCTGATCAGATTCTTTCTAAACTTGAAACAACTGGTCTGGTACCGACTGACATACGGTCTGTCTGATCAGATTCTTTCTAAACTTGAAACAACTGGTCTGGTACCGACTGACAGACGGTCTGATCAGATTCTTTCTAAACTTGAAACAACTGGTCTGGTACCGACTGACAGAAGGTCTGATCAGACCAGTGGCCGGACCTCCGCATTGCTAATGTAATCCATAGTGGGGGTTGGGGGGTGCTTTTTTGCCGAGTCAGCTCTCGGGGCAAATACCACACCCGCAGTGGGTGTCGCAATGGAGTCAGATATGAGGCCCATCACCCATATCTACTCTGGCGCACATGACCCACCATTGGCTGTTGCAGCTCATCTGCTGGGTCATGCCCTGTACCCTTGCTGCCAGGTGCAGGTCGCAGTGAAGTGCTCTCAGAGTGGACATGAGAACACTCTACTCCTGACCAGCCATTGGTAGATCACCATCTGCCTGGTCAGGCCATATACCCCTGCAGCCAAGTATATGGGTCCTTAATCCAGGACCAAGGTCTTTATCCCAGAACGAAGGGGGTCCTAGTTACAGGACCAGATTTGCCCTGGTAAGAGGGTCTATGCAGCTACAGGTGGCACCTCCTTTATGCTGCATGGAGGTGGCAAGTTTTCTTGATCAATGACCTAGAATACCTGACCTGACCTGTTTAAGAAACAACTGGTCTGGTACCGACTGACAGACGGTCTGATCAGTTCTTTCTAAACTTGAAACAACTGGTCTGGTACCGACTGACAGACGGTCTGATAAGATTATTTCTAAACTTGAAACAACTGGTCTGGTACCGACTGACAGAGACGGTCTGATCAGATTCTTTCTAAACTTTTAACGAATTACATTCGCACAAAGTTTGGATTAATTTCATTGAGGAATGACCGATATTAGCGATCAAAAATTAGACGACGACGACAGACAACTCTTTAATAAAATGTCCTTCGCCGTATGCATGTTTTAGTTTAAGAAAGTGGAGGGTTCCTGATAAATAAGCTTTCAAAGATTAGACTGATAGAGCCAGTCAAGAGGTTGAGATATAGTGGAACCCATATGCGAAGCTCGCATACTTTCGTGGCTCGCCCCACAAAATCACCATTAAGTATTTGAATGAATTTTGACAGATTTGATTGAATTTCGACCGAATATTTCCACCATCCACAAGCGTAGCCTATGCAATAAGCTATGTTACCCGCACCGGGAATATTTCTCGTCATGGCAAACCAGGGATAAAGTTAATCAACACAGAGGCAAGGAAGTTATTACCAATAGAAACGCAAACTTTGTCAAGAAACAGTGCATTGCAACTCCCTGCGAGTAACGTAACACAGTGTCAATGAGACTGCATTATAATATTCAGCACTAAATGTTGAGCAAATAACAAAAGCGAATTGTATCAATCGCACTACGGCGCTTAATTAGCCAATTTGTGGGCAGTTCACCTACGGCAAAACAGCAGATGGGAAAATGGCGTGTCTGAACATAACTGCCCCAATATAATTGGGGAAAATGCGTAGCACTGGGGGAGGAGTTGACTGTCGATAACTACTGTAGACATACCATTATTGGGCTGGAATGTTAATAATGTCCTCGCTAAACCAACCAGCCCGCAACGATGCGAAGTTACTTTATTAATCTCGTAAATTACGCGAATGCCCGACTGTATATAAAATAGAAAAGCTAATATTGTTTACTTTAAACTTATAATTACAAAATACAAAGCCAAAAAGCAAAATGAATGCTGCATTATATCATTATATACATCAAATAAAATAAGACCTGAACCAACTATACGGAAAACTAACCGTGTAAGTAAAATTCACCTGAATCTATGCTTGTAACTGCCACACAATCTAGCGGAAAAAGGGATCATTAGTTATAACTGCTTCAATACAAAATAAAACACTATCTAATCAACTAATTAGTTATACAGGGTGTAACACAAAATGTAATGCGATTCCATTGAATATTCCGGAAGTCTGTACCCTAACGGACGGAATGAGTATTTATTGGTGTGACACTTATTTTATTGCTATAGAAACTCGAAATATGATACGGGGGTAAACGCTACGGCGACAGCAGAGAACCACTCCCGAAAACGACAAAACCGAAACTGTAACCTGTGATTTTGAATCTCGTTTATTGTTTTGGTTACAACAGCCTTCCAATATAACCAGTTATGTTTCCTCAATTAACAATTAACTTTAATTTAAAGTTAATAATCATTGTCGGCAGTGGTTGACGGTTGTAAATTCAAATCGGCTCTAAAGATATCCCCAATTAAACAAGTGTTTTGGAGAAGATAATCTTATATTAGTGCTAGAGTACATTCTAATTTTTCTCACAATGATAATTATTTAGCAACTTTACTATGCAATTTGATTTTTACAGTTTCCATATTCTAATTGAGGAATACAACTAAGTTAGGATACTGACTTTCAGGAGATACCCGAAATACCAAGATTTCTTATTCATATTATTAAAAAGGTAAGTTCGCATTTTCAAACTTCACGTGACACTCTGTATAATTGAGGGGGGGGGGGGGGGGGTCAAATAATGGGTGATGAAAAAAACTGGTCTCTGGTAACCTTTGTTTAGTAGAAAGAAGGGAACAGGTTACATTGGTTTCTAACCAAAACAATAAACTAATTTCACTATTTATTTGTGTTCCCATATCCCCCTTTGAGCCATTTCATTTCTTTCGTGACCACATTCCCCCCCTTACATATAACTAATACTAACTCTAACACACACCAAAAACTAACCGTTAGTGATATTAACAAGTAACAATTCACCTTAAATAAACTATTTACCGCTAAATAATAAACTTGCCAATAAATTTATAATAAATATTCACAAAATATTCGTTATAATATATCTATATATATTATATACCACAATAATATAGTTATATTATAAGTGTAGCAACCCAAAACGAATCGATCCACAGATCAATGTCAATGTGGTGTCACGTTGTTTTTCTCTACAAACTAACTAAATATTTCGCATTTTCTATTTACAAATAATGTAAAAACCAGTCCAAAAAGCCAATCAAAGCACTCCCAATAATGATTATAAGAAAATAGATACGTAGGCGTACGGTACGGTACGGTACGCATTATGGGAAATAAAATATAAGATACTGTCAGATTAACTTACAGTGCAAGGCATTTTAATGATTCTACACTATTCTACTGGAGACAAAAGCTGAAATTGTAATAGTTCAAGATTACACTTTACCTCGCGTGCGTATGTAATTTAATTAGAAATTAGTTTACGAAGAATTTACATATCCAAAATCTGAAAAGTTAAAGGAGGAAATTTATTGTAGATCCAGGAACCTGAAAAATAATTTATGGGGAAAAGTAACGAATGTGGGACTATTGGTTACTCATATTGAGTTAAAGATACCTTCACAGGGAAAATACTTAATTTAATGGATTTATTCTGATGTAAAAACTCCAACCTGGAATCCGATACAGAGTTGCCTGCACTGCACCCAAGTAATAGTCCATGTCCCGTCCCCACTGGCTTCTCACCCCAGTAGCGGTCGCATAAACTCTTATCCGCTGTCGTAATATCTACGAATCCTATTTCTACCTTATCTACCCATTGGCCGCTGTTGTAATTTCAAACACAATATTTATTCACGTGAATTAACTAGGCGGCCCTATAACGTCACGCCAGGTGCAGAAATAACATGTCCCTGGGGAGAATTTGGTAATTTGGTAACTCTAAAATTGCAATTATTTTTCAGTGTGATGGTTAATTCCTTGATTGATGCAAATTTTGAATATTTTGATGCGCCAAAAATATCTGTAGATCATAAAAATTGAAAATTCCACCAAAACCACCAACAATTTCATCGTTGTTTAATTAAGCATTATTCGTTTCTTAATTTTACAGTTTAAGAATTAAATTACAGTACGTTATATACATTATACGAACGGTACAGTACACACTTGTTGTTGCAAATTTGCTCTCACTCACTCAGTACTGTTACTAGTTAGCGAAACAAACCACTGAGATTCCCACAATGTAAGGAAACTTTACTCGATATTATGTATTAAAATAATATTTAAATATTATTTATTACCCAGTAGCCAGTACCATTCACTCACATTAGCCACTGGCGCACCGTGACTTAGTGGGTCTAGTAAGCCAGATTACATTCTCTAAAACTATGGACTAAAAGTCGCCTCTCTTTGGTGGTCGATTCTTCGATAAATAATTTCAGCGAGTCAGCTTCATTAGAAACAATAAAAAGAGACAAAAAAAACCTGCAACCAATGGGAGAGACACTTAATATTGTAAGAGTATCAAACATAAGACTAAAAGCCAATTAAATGTACAGCACAACGATAACACAACTATAAATCCGTCACTAAACAAAGGAATTGAAATAAAATATATTATTAATAAATATATAATAGAAAAGAACTCATGGAAGGCCGCCTTAAATAAACAATGAAACCGCCGGTATAGGTAACTATGAGAAAGAGACCAATCTCTTCATATAGGAGTGCAATTAATAATACCTCGAGAAAAACAATAATTAGAGAAGCTGCACTCCCCCCCCCCCCCCAAGCTAGAACTAGTTATGAATTATAAATTAGATCAAGAAGTTACTATTATAAAGCTGTTAAGGTTACTAAGCCCTAGTCGCCAAACTACCTACCAATACAGCTGCTAATCTAATAGAGTAGAGGATAGGCTAAACTTAGCTTAAACTCGACTCGTCTCGTCTCGGCCACAGAAACGATGTCATTGCCTTGGCGACCGCCCCGTCTCACCGAGGTCCCTAGCAACGGCGTTTACTCGGCGACCTTACCGAGTAACTGGGATCCCTAGCAACGGGGTTGCTGTTACTGGAGCGGCGACTCGGCCAGCCGGTTCCAGCAGTCGCGCTCCGCCGCGTAGGAGAAACTCAGGAAATAGGGTTCCTCGTCGATTGACTCGAGGTGAGACTTCCCGCCAGGGGGCGTCAGTTGCACCGGCTCCCCGGTGAACTCGGCGTCGAAGTTTCGGACGTCCTCCGCCGAGGTAATCTGCGGTTTAAACGGCGGCGGGATCTGTCGCTTCTCGAGCAGCGAGAAGTCGATGCAGGAGAAGAATATGTGTCGTTTAACCTCCTCGACGTCGGTCTTTCCGCCGCCTAATCGCAGACGGGGATCGCGGTTTAGGAAACGGCTGAGGACGGAGCGAGCGTTGTCTGAGAGACGGGAGGGGAAGCGAAGATCGCTGGTCAGGATCTGTTCGAACAACAACTCGTGGTCCCGGTGGTAGAAGGGCAGGCGACCGCACATCATCTCATAGAGGACTACCCCGATGCCCCACCAGTCAACCGATCGGCCGTAGTCGTTGTCTTCCAGCACCTCTGGTGCGAGATACTCCGGGGTCCCGCAGAATGTCCGGGTCTTCGCGCCGTACGTGATCTCCTCCTTGCAGAGGCCGAAGTCGGTGATCTTTATGTGGCCGTCCGAGTCCAGGAGGAGGTTCTCCAGTTTAAGATCTCGGTAGACAACCCCTTTACTGTGGAGATAACCCAGAGCGGAACAAATCTCTGCCCCGTAGAATCGAGAACGTTCCTCGGAGAACAAACGTTCCCGAGAGAGATGAAAGAACAGTTCCCCCCCGTTGCAGTACTCCATGACGAAGCAAAGACGATCTTTAGTCTGGAAAGAATATTTAAGTGCGGTGAGGAACGGATGCCTGGAGTTGCGCAGAACGCGGTTCTCTGTGAGGGTGTGTTCCACCTCGTCTTTCTGTAGAATTACTTCCTTCTTAAGGATTTTAATAGCGAATAAACTGCCAGTAACCTTTTCCCTGGCCAGCAAGACTTTCCCAAAAGTTCCTTTACCCAACATTTTTAACATCTCGAAATCTTCCAACGTCATCTTCTTCGACGGTCTTTGATCTGAGTCGGTGCTGGATCTACCGTAGACCTTTTTGGTATCTTCCGCATCCTCCATGGCGCTGTCTGTAAGAGACTCGGCGACACTCGTTATAGCGTCAACCCACTCCTCACGTTCAGCATGGGATTCCACATGAAACATTCGCTCGATCAATGTTGTCATCTGTAGACATCGCACCAGGAAGGTATTGGCTCTAGGTTTTTCGGTTTTCATAACCTGACATTTAGCGACGGAGAATGTGTTGAGAGGATCAAACTCCGATCCAGGAAGGGGTTTATCTTTGTAGCCAATAAATGAACCATCGTTTTTCAAATGAAAATAACGCGGTCGCCAGTTTTTTATATATTCTCCCCGTTTCATTAGCCACCCTTCCTTCATTATAACCTCGGGGTCATCAGCCATTGTACAAATTCAATAAGATAAAGTTCAGTAATTACCGGTGCCAGTCTGCCGGTAAATACGTATGGTATTACAGTATTAATCCCTGTAATACACTACACAGTACACTGGTACAGCAGTAATCCGGCTCCCACTGTCTCAGGCAGAGCGCTGGAGCGGTAAAGTAAATTAAGAAATTAGGTAAATTTTAACAAAATCTTTTTCTTTAAAAAACTGCAGAAATGTGTACGCGAGTACTGCTAGGACTGTAGGTGTAGGTACTGAGGTAGTACCGGTAGTTAATACAGAAAAAATAATTAAAGTTTTGTGGATTCACTCACAAACAGTAACAGGCAACAGCAGTCAGTGACGCAGTCGCAGTCAGTGAGTCATTACATTAAATTACGAGACATGTGAGTCACGTGACATACAGACATACATTGAATTGCCTAAGTACAAATGTTATAAATAAAAACAATATGTTATAAAATATGTTGTTTGAAATAAGAACTGTATAAAAAAGTAGTATTTATTATTTTAACGCCACATACTGATACTGACATACTGTACTTCTGTATGTACAAAGTTTTAGTGCGAAAAATAGAGTATTTTAAATAAAGGTCTAGTGCAAAAAATACACTAAAATAAATCGAGTTGATTAAAATAGTAACATCATTTTAAAATAATGGTCTAGTGCAAAAAATACGTTAAAATAAATGGAGTTGATTAAAATACAGTAGTAACATCATGTACTGACAGAGGTAAAATTGAAACATTATAATATGTACAAGGGTCTAAAATTTATTTAAATTTTCTACTACCTATGTCTCAATGTCTGTACTAAGAAACTACTGTACTTTACTACCTGACAGATTAACTGTGACAAAAATGTTTACTGTAAAATCAAATAAATCAAAATAAATTAAGAGGTGTTCTTTACTTGGCACTGACACTGACAATTAGCGACGGCCTAATTCAGTAATTGACGTAAAACATTACATACAATAGATGATTAGTTTAATAATAGAAGAACGAAAACTATTATACATAATTCGTGACCTAGCTAAATTGTAATGTAGGGTGTAGCATCATTCTACTATACCAGTCAACCAGTACCTGCACACATATAACAATAAATTTAAGCGTTGCCTTTGAATAAAATAGAATGCTACAGTATAAACTAAAACTCTAAACCTTACAGTATGCCAAAACTTTAGGATTATTGTTGTAAATACTACTGTATCAGTATCAGATACAGGGAGTTAGAGATAGATATGTCAAGTCCTAATAATGATGCACAACTATCTGTTAATTGGGATGAGGGATGGGCAATCAGTGTGGATTATATTGCTCATTACTGTATAAATTTTAATAAATCGAAACTGTAAACTGATTCACAAACCAAACTCTTGGGTTAAAGAAGAACCATGACTATATACTGTATAATTGAATATTCATAATTATAATTCACGAGGTACAATAATTCGTAACCACCTTTAAACTCATCTTTATCTGTATGTATGTAGATTTGTCAAGAACCTAACAGAAACGTCAAAACGTAGTTACTGTACGGCTAGTATGATAAGCCGCACAAAGCAATAATGTCTAAAATATCATGATTAACAGAGACACTGAGGCAGTGGCCCCATCGCATCGCGGTCAATTAATATCTCCCTCCTCTCAGCGAATTAATTTCCTAACTCAATGTTAAATTATCAATTATAGTCTACCTGCCAACTCCCGAAAATTAAGTTTAGATGGCATTTTTTGTTAATGGTTGGCATCCACCTGATTTTTGTACTTCAAGACATGGCGAATCCAGCTAGGCCGGATGCCACCTCTGCATTTTTGATTTAATGCCTTTTTTTGGTCTTCAAAGTTTTTTGCTCAAAAATGTGTTTTTGCAATTTTAGGATACAAGTTCATGGTGAATGTTAGTGAATCTCGTCTCATAACCAGTGTATAAATTGAAAGTTAATCAAAATGCATCAATGTTGTCCTGAAACTGTTATAAACACTTTGGTAAAGAAGAAAATTTCCGAAATTCCCTTGCAGTCCGCCAACCCGGCCCTAGTAACCGCCTTAGCAACAGATTTATGAAATTTAAATTATCAATTTCTTTGTCTCACCTTTCCTTTTCCTGAGAAAATCAACAAACAGTTTTAAAAATAAAAAAACCCATCACACAACTTATATAACATCTTGGGAACACATCAAGGGCAATATATAATCAAATAGCGTCCAATGTCGCAGACACAGACCCATTATTTGGACCAGAGTAATTTTCACAAGTATCAAAATATTAAGTTTAAGTGGAGAATTCGTGTACCTTTACTCAACTATTTGCTTATATATTTGTAATTATTTGAAAATATCACTACAGCTAAGAAGCATGGTGATACTTCCCGTCATATTGTACACATTCGGGTGACATTTACAGTCCACGTTACCATAGCAACAGACCAAATAAGACAATTTAACAAGAATATAATTTACAGTATAACTATAATGCAGTATTCCCTAGGCCTACCTTACTAGAGTTTGAGAGATTAAATGTAACACACGTCGCATAGCTATAACCTTCGACTGTTAGTCAACATCCTATCGTGACTTGGGGGAAAATTGTTTAATATAAATATGAATTTTAAAGTATCTCATGCGTTCATTGAGGAGACCTACAGTGAATAGTTAACTCACTCTAAATTCTGCTACGATATTAGTTTTGCAACAGGCAGGTACATCACACTATGCACCGTCGAGACAGGGAGGGGGCACAAATCCCCTTTCTGTTTTTATTTTGTTTTTATTTCAATTATTTTTTCTCAATGTTAAATTATCAATTTAGGGAAAGGACCAGTTTACAATGGCACGTTATTCCAACCAAAACAATAAACGAATCTTAATAGAACAGATTGAAGTTTAATTTTTGAGAGTAATCGGGTGTTATTTGCATCGATTTTCCCCTGGAGAGGGATCAATTATGATTGCGTTGAAAGACCCCACCCCCCCTCTCTGTCACCTTAAATATCGACCTACCTAACAGTAATGTTTCTTTCACTTTGAGATTGATTTTCACTATCACTTGCATCTGCCTATTATTATTATGACTTGATGGAAATGGATGATGACGAACATATTCCTACTATTAAAAGGAAAACTTGCCCGAATGAGGTTTGTGACGAGACATGCATAGTATATGGAGCAAAGAAAGATGAGCTATTAAGAATTGCTTCAGTTGACGGAAAGTTAAAATTAAAGGTGTCAGCACTACTACTATTACTACTACTACTATTACTACTACTACTATTGGCATCCCACATTGCAGCTGCATTATATATATTACATATATATTTAGAATGCTGTGCAGGCTTGTCGACAAAATTGCGTTGCCACAACTCTCTGGCACCCATGACAATTGCTATATCATCCGCATCTTCAAGGCCAGTGTCCTTTAAGATGTGTCTCAAGAAAGTCATGGGCTGTCCACCATGCTTATTCACTTCATGAGGTAGCCAAAGTACAAGATAATGCACTGGCTGTTCCTCACAGTGAAAGCAATGTCCTGCATGGCTGAGGCGGTTCCGTTCAAGTGGCAAATTGAGAAAGTGCCATCCAGAGATTTGGTATCCTCTGCAGTTAGAGCCCAGCGTGGACTCCCATGGAACTACTGCTGCCAGTAATAATCGAACCTTGAGGTACCGTTTTATTATGTGGGACTTACAAACCCTGGATAGTCTATTCAATGCAGCCTATGCCTCCCCCTTATGTATCCGAAGGTCCTCACCTGCGTTTCTGATCCATGATCCCAAGTAGCAGAAGTCATCCACGTGCTCAAGCAAGCCATTCCTGGAGCTTATTCCCTTACGATCAGACATTTCTTGAGGGCTGTCTAGGTTCACTGTCATAATTTTTGTCTTCTTTGAATTTACAAAAAGACAAACACTAGAAGCAACCTTGTCCAATGAGCAAAGAAGCCTTTGGGCTACCTCTAGTGATTCTGACAGTACCCCTATATCATCAGTAAAGTCTATATCAGTTAGGTACTTTGCTGGATTTCCTCCACTTATTGTGCCAGTAGGGGGTACCATCATCCCATTTTAATAATTTTAATTTTTATGGTCTAAGGACATGCGTAGAACACAATCAACCACAATTAAGAATTAGAATGGTGCAAGTGTGTAACCCTGAAGGATTCCGCATAAGAGTTCGAATGGATCTGTGTCACCATCAGCAGTAGACGCAAATGGTGGAACCATCAAACAGTGATCGGAAAGCTGCAATAATTTCCCCAGGAAACCAATGTGCTACAAGTATGCTAAACATCCGTGGTCGGGAGACTGAGTCGAAGGCCTTAGAGAAGTCAACAAAGATAATAGCCAGATGTATGTCTTTCTTTGTTGATAACTCTTTGATTATCCTTCTAAGTGCCAGAATAGACTTCATGTCCCACGACCTCTATGGAACCCATTTTGGTTCTCACAGGATTCCTGATGCGATTTAATAGAATTATGTTGTATTGCTTTGCAGCAATCGAGATTAACGAGTTTCCACGAAAAGCTTTATAGGTTGTTAGGTTGCCCTTTTTTGGTGCATGGACCAACTTATATATTTTCATTTCTTGAGGGACTATCTTTGTCCTATAAATACTCAGAATAATGGGGTGACTGAGCTCTAAGCACTCAGCAATTTTAAAGACCTCAGGGGCACGCCATCTACTCCAATGGCACGATTGGTCTTCAAGCCCCTTACTGCAGTCTTAATTTCAGCAAATGAGATGTGGATATCTGTGAGCACAGAATCAGATACACGATGTACCTCAAAGTTATCAGGCAATACCCTGTTATGTTTGGAAGCTTCTCAAAGTAGGCCTTCCAACATCCAACCATTATTGAGGAGTTCAGGAGTGTGCCGGCTTGTCAACAAAATGGCACCGCCACAACTCCCTAGCACCCATGACATTTGCTAGATCATCCGCATCTTTAAGGCCAGTGTCATTTAAGATGCGTCTCAAGAAAGTCATGGGCTGTCCTCCATGCTTATTCACTCCATCAGGCTGCCAAAGTACAAGATTATGCACTGGCTGGTCCTCACGGCGAAAGCAATGTCCTGCAAAGCGGAGGCGATTTTATTCTAGTGTCAAGCTTGGGGGAACCAATGAGACACCTCCAATGTTATATAGTGTCTGGTTGGAGATGTGTGCATTGTACTTGACACAATGAACCCGGCGTAGCATTCTTGTGAATGTGCCATCCAGAGATTTGGTGTCCTCAGCAGTTAGAGCCCAGCATGGACTCCGTGTCCACAATAATAGGTAATAGCTGGATAAGGGTCGAAGTGCAAATATACTTCAGTCTTGTTGTACAGAATAGAGCTCCTGTATTTCCCACGAAACAGAATATGGTATATCTGGGACGTGTGACCACTTGGTCCAGTATGAAATGTAGATGAGTGATGTTGACTTGCATTAAAGTCACCCAGGCAAATTAAGAATGCATGCTGATCCACTCCATCAGTAGATGCATGTAGATTGTGGTAGAAATTTTCCACTTCATCTTTCTGCACACTTCTTCTTGTTCCACATACTATGCAAGTCTCTTCACAAATCACATTCGGGAAGTTTACCTTTAAGAGTGGGAATATGTTCGTCACCATCCATTTCCATCAAGTCATAATAATAATAGGCAAATGAAAGTGATAGTTTCGACGCAATCAAAATTGATCCCTCTCCAGGGTGAAAATAGACGCAAATAGCACCTGATTACTCTCCGCCAGACCGTCCTACGGACATCTTGCCCCACCCCGCAGGGTTGGTGGCATTAGGTTCATAGAGGGCCAGTCGGGACCTACCGGTAGCCTTATCTGGGAGTCCCGGTCTGAGTCGGACATACCTGTACTGAGGGAGGCCCTGACTGTCAGATCACACCCTTACCGGTACTACACCTCACGGCCTATATCCCTGGTTCGTTGAGTACCTACCGTCATAGGTTTTACCTCACCTAGTTAGTTAGGCCTATCATTTGTTGTTTATTGTTTACCTTTACCATAGCAGGATATTTACCACCCTGTCTATCGCTTATTATACGATTGGATTATAGCCTATCTTCCTATTAGCATTCCTATTACCACTCAGCCAAGTGGCGACTTTACCACCTTGGCGTGGTGGCAGCGGTGTACGATTATTCGAATCCCTCCTGAATACCAACCCACGGTACCGGTACCGGCTGTCTAATTACGGATAAAAGATGGCCGCACTCAAAACACCACGCCTAAACCCCTTATCTAAAACCGAATCGATAAACTCTTTTGAAGCTTGGCGTCAAACACTAATATATAGCTTATCACTCGACCCAGAATTCGCACGATTCACTGCCGATGGAGTTCGATGGACCAAAACATCGCCAGCCCATCCGACCCGCGGCCTTGTAGGCGACGGAGACAATATCCCCGCCACTCAGCGGCGCACCGCACAGCAGAAAGTTACTACTCTCAACCTACTACTAGGACAAATAGCAAACTATGCGCCTATAATTTCACGTAACTCAATTATACACTCATCCACGTCACTGAACTTTATCTGGCAGGCCTTGCGCCTTCATTACGGTTTCGAGTCGTCTGGCTCACACCTTCTCGACTTCGCCGCTATACAGCTTGAACACGAAGAGCGACCCAAAGACTTGTATCAAAGACTCGTCGCGTTCACCGACGACAACTTACTTACTGTCGATGGCGGTATATCTCATTGTGGCGAAGCCCCTATAGTTGACGAGGAGGTTTCCCCTTCTTTAGAAAACTTTATCGTCTTGACGTGGTTACGTTTAATAAACCCAGATTTTCCTCAACTCATCAAGCAACGATATGGCACAGAGTTGCGCTCCCGCACCCTAACATCCATGAAACAGGAAATCAGCCAGGCCCTGCCATCCCTACTCGATGAACTTCGCACAAACGCCGATGTCCGAACTTTCCGCACTTTCACATCGTCTTCCACATCACGCGCCCCACCATCGGGTGCCCGCCGGAGCGGAGCACAAAGCTCCCGAGCCCAAACCACGAAAGTTTGCCCCCTCTGCCAACAGGCGAACCGCAGGGATACTGACCACTTCCTTAGCACCTGCCGTTTTCTACCTGAACAGGACCGCCGGTTCCTTGTTCGCACCCGCGTCGTCGAGGTAACTGACGATGAGGAGGAGTTGCCCGAGGAAACATACTATCCGGAAGAAGAAGGCTCTATCCCCGAATTGGCCCATAACTTTTCCCGCATGCTCGCTGCATTGGACCGTTGTAATCTGCGCTTATCTCCACGAAAGACATTTATATGCCCGGAGTCTACTACTATCCTTGGATGGAAGTGGAGTCGCGGCTCACTCGCCGCATCCCCCCATGTCGTGTCAACACTTGCTACGTGTACCACCCCCGGTACAGTTCGCGCATTGCGATCCTTTATCGGTTCGTACAAAATCCTCGCTCGGGTCCTTCCTCGATGCTCTGCACTAGTCGCCCCACTTGATGGATTAGTCAGTGGTCAACCTAGCGATCCAGTAGCCTGGGAGGAGGCCACCCTAACAGCTTTTCGCCGAGCACAGGCAGCACTGAAGACGTGCCGGACAATCGTCATTCCCCATCCATCTGACGAACTATTTATCGTCACTGATGCTGCAACCAGCACAGATGGATTGGGTGCAATTCTGTACGCCAAACGCAACTCCACACTTCATCTCGCTGGATTTTACTCTGCAAAGCTCAAAACACATCAACGTGCTTGGTTCCCATGCGAAATGGAAGCCCTGGCTATAGCATCAGCCACCCATCACTTCGCACCATATCTGACTCAATCAACCACCCCATCAACCATCGTAACAGACAGCAAACCATGTGTGGAGGCATTCGCCAAGCTTAGCCGTGGCGCATACTCATCCAGCCCACGTCTAACCACATTCCTGGCGACACTCAGCCAACATAATATCGCTGTAGTCCATATCACCGGCATACGAAACCTTCCTGCCGACTTCCAAAGCCGACAAGCACCAACCTGCACCGATGGACACTGCCAAGTGTGTAAGTTTGTCGAGGAGCTTTGCGAGGCACCCATCATTCGAGCGTCATACGATAATGCCAGTGCTGCATCATCCCGCCCACTATATGCTACTCGCAGCACTTGGTTAGCCACTCAACAAGAGTGCCCCGATCTACGCCGCACAGCGGCGCACTTGTCACAGGGCACCCGCCCGTCAAAAAAAGAGACATCCATCAGGGACATAAAGCGATATCTTGGCTGTGCTACTGTGGCCTCAGATGGACTTCTCGTTCGCCGCCAAATGGCTCCTTTTAACTCACCCCGGGACCTTATTATTGTCCCCCGCCATGCCTTACCGGGATTACTTATGTCAATGCACCTAGAGTTACAGCACCCGTCCCGGGCCCAGCTTCGACTTACAGCTTTACGATATTTCTGTGCCCTAGATATCGATCGCGCCCTAGTCGCAACGTCCACCAGTTGCGCCCAGTGTGTAGCTTTGCAGGCCGCCCCTCGAAGACCCATTCCCCAGACATCTGAAAAGCCACCAGACGTTATTGGAATCTCATTCGCTGCCGACGTCATCCGACAGAATAAACAGATGATACTCCTTATCCGGGAGACAGTTTCATCTTACACAGCAGCAACACTTATCCCAGACGAGCGCCACGAAACATTGCGGGACACCCTATTGTGTCTTTGCATTGGACGTTACCCAATCGCAGGCCCCTGCGCCGTGATACGCACCGACCCGGCCCCCGGCTTCCGCACACTGTGTGAAGACAAAACTCTCCTGGCTCACAACCTCAACATCCAGTTAGGAGACGCGAAAAACGTTAATAAAAACCCGGTAGCGGAGCACACAATACGAGAGCTCGAAGAGGAGCTATTGAAGCTTCACCCAACCGGAGGACCGTACTCAGCCGTATCCATTGCTATCGCCATCGCCCAGTTAAACTCACGAATTCGCGCATCCGGTCTGTCAGCTAAAGAAGTTTTTAGCCAGAGGGATCAATTCACTGGGGAACAACTCCCAATGTCCGACAACGACCTCATTACATCTCAACATCGGTCCCAGCTAGCCAATCACGAGCCCAGCACTATATCGAAGTCACGTGGTGGCCAACGAATTAAAGTGTCCCCTCCGATCGGTATTGGCGATTTAGTCCACCTTTATAGTGATCAACGGAAATTACATGGACGTCCACGTTATATTGTTTCCGCTGTCGATGCGGACTATGTCAGTGTCCGCAAATTCTCAGGTTCACAACTACGCGCACGAGCATACCGTGTCCTCCGCTCTGAGTGTTTCCGCGTACCATACCATCAGTCTCCAGTTCTAAGTCAATTTAATCAATCATCCGAGGACGATGATGACACGTCCTACGTCGAAGCCTCACCTGTCAACCCACCTCAGCACCCTCAGGATGACCCGGGTTTCAGTCCAATGGCTCCACTCGAGTCCCCGTTGAGTTTGTCTCCCCCTCGTCCTAACAACACTGTTACTGATGACGGACTTAATATGGAGCCTCTTACCCGAGCCCACCGCAGAAGGCAGCCTCCTGATTATTACGGATTCCCTAGGGACAACGGATTGTAACTCATGTAGTGAGCCTAATATCCCTAGTACTACTTATAGCTTTAAAACTGATATAGTAAAGTCCGCCCGACTGTACAACTGAAACTGAAAGTTAATCCCGTCACTAGCAAGTCATTTCACAAACTTATATCTAAAACGTGACGTAAGTCGTTCAAACTGAAAGTACATGGTGTAGCTGTGTCAATATTAGTCTGATTGATAGTGATTTAATATTGTGTTGTGCAGTACCACCAGAATAGGAAGGTAAAAAGGTCGAAGGAGGTCGCGCCAGACCGTCCTACGGACATCTTGCCCCACCCCGCAGGGTTGGTGGCATTAGGTTCATAGAGGGCCAGTCGGGACCTACCGGTAGCCTTATCTGGGAGTCCCGGTCTGAGTCGGACATACCTGTACCGAGGGAGGCCCTGACTGTCAGATCACACCCTTACCGGTACTACACCTCACGACCTATATCCCTGGTTCGTTGAGTACCTACCGTCATAGGTTTTACCTCACCTAGTTAGTTAGGCCTATCATTTGTTGTTTATTGTTTACCTTTACCATAGCAGGATATTTACCACCCTGTCTATCGCTTATTATACGATTGGATTATAGCCTATCTTCCTATTAGCATTCCTATTACCACTCAGCCAAGTGGCGACTTTACCACCTTGGCGCTCAAAAATTAAACTTCTATCTGTTCTGTTGATATTCGTTTATTGTTTTGTTCCGAATAACCTGCCACTGTAAACTGCTCCTTTCCTTAAATTGATAATTTAACATTGATACAAAATATTAATTCGCCGAAAAGGGATTCCCCCCCCCCCCCCCCCCCCCCCCCTCCCCTGTCTCGACGGTGCATAGTGTGATGCATCTGACTGCTCCAAAACTAATATCTTATCAGAATTTAGATTGAGTTAACTATTGACTTTAGGTCTCGATAAACGCCTGAGATACTTTAAAATTCATATTTGTACTAAACAATACCCCCCCAAGTCACGATATGATGTTGACTAACAGTCGAAGGTTATAGCTATGCGACGTGTGTTACATTTAATCTCTCAAAACTCTGGTAAGGTAGGCCTAGGGAATACTGCATTATAGTTATACTGTAAATTAAATTCTTGTTAAATTGTCTTATTTGGTCTGTTGCTATGGTAACGTGGACTGTAAATGTCACCCGAATGTGTACAATATGACGGGAAGTATCACCATGCTTCTTAGCTGTAGTGATATTTTCAAATAATTACAAATATAGAAGCAAATAGTTGAGTAAAGGTACACGAATTCTCCACTTAAACTTAATATTTTGATACTTGTGTAAATTACTCTGGTCCAAATAATGGGCCTGTGTCTGCGACATTGGACGCTATTTGATTTTATATTGCCCTTGATGTGTTCCCAAGATGTCATATAAGTTGTGTGATGGGTTTTTTGATTTTTAAAACTGTTTGTTGATTTTCTCAGGAAAAGGAAAGGTGAGACAAAGAAATTGATAATTTAAATTTCATAAATCTGTTGCTAAGGCGGTTACTAGGCCCGGGTTGCCGGACTGCAATGGAATTTCGGAAATTTTCTTCTTTACCAAAGTGTTTATAACAGTTTCAGGACAACATTGATGCATTTTGATTAACTTTCAATTTATACACTGGTTATGAGACGAGATTCACTAACATTCACCATGAACTTGTATCCTAAAATTGAAAAAACACATTTTTGAGCAAAAAACTTTGAAGCCCAAAAAAAGGCATTAAATCAAAAATGCAGAGGTGGCATCCGGCCTAGCTGGATTCGCCATGTCTTGAAGTACAAAAATCAGGTGGATGCCAACCATTAACAAAAAATGCCATCTAAACTTAATTTTCGGGAGTTGGCAGGTAGACTATTAAGGGAAAGGAGCAGGTTACAGTATTCTAACCAAACCAGAACAATAAACGACAATTAATAGAACACGTCACAGTTTTACTGTAATTTAGAAGATTATTAACAGCTGTTTTTGCTTCGATTTTCCCCTGATGGAGATGGTTGAATTTTAGTGGCGTGGTCACAAGTGCAATGAGTAGGCCTATATTGAAGCAGTCGCTAGTTGTAAATATGGTATACGTAGAAACCACCATACGTTAAAGAACACTGCAGTACGACTGGTGCTAGTACGACTGAACACCATTTTTTCGACTCCTGTATGTAAAGATTGAAAGTGAATCGGGACTCACCCACTAAGATACACGGAGGTCAAACTACAGTACTACTGTTTCAGATTTCACACTATTTTAGAATGTTGTAATCCTTAAAAACATCTATACAGAAAATATATATACAACTGTAAAATATTTATATCTACAGTAGTTGTATGGAATAAATTTAGCACTACCAAATCGCCATAGCGAAATATTTTCCAACTTTATATCGCAGTGGGAATTTATTTCTCAGTATGTCCCTACGCCATACATTTATACTATGTTTTTGTTTGTCGAGTATGTCACAGCGTCATTCTAAATATAATCACATGACGTCATTCGAATACACACTATAACTATTTGACAATTCTAAAACTTACAAAATTAAAATAGGTCAGAATCAAACCAGCGGCCTTTACATTCATAACCCCAAGTGTTATCCACTACGCTAATTTGGTATGAGTTGAAAGTGTTAATAATTAATTTACAAATTAATTTAAATGCTTTCCTGTTACAATGTGTTCCTAGAAAATTTAAGTGCCTAATTACAAATAATTCCCTACAATAAATAAAAATAGATTCGCCATTATTCAAAATTAGCATGTTAAAGCTTTTACAGCCCTCGTTTTGTTATTTCCCTCGCTGTCGCCCGGGAAACAAAATCACTCGTGCCGCAACGCTATGAAGTGCTATTTTAAGATCAACGACGTTCGTAGTACATACAGTACAGTAGTTTTGAATATGATCATTGTTTGAGCGACGTTTACTGTAGGCCTCTGTAAGCATTAGGGTATAATGCAGTAGGCCTACCTTGACCATCCAACCAAACATCCGAGTATTGGTAAGCCATACGATTTTAATTTGTTGTAGCCAAGATAATCCACGACTCCATGTGGCATTCTGACCATCATTCCAGTAAGACGGTGAACCGGTGAACGAGAATGTGAAAAAAAAAAGTTAACGAGAATGTGTCCCATTCGCAGATTCCTACACGCGGAGTACTGTAGGTCAGCCACAGCAATCAGCGTCACAATCAGTGGCGGCGTTAGGGCCCCCCGAACCCCCCGATCGGGGGGGGGGGGGGGGGGCGCAGGGCGAGCACGCAGGGGCCCCGAGCACGCAGGGGCCCCGAGCACGCCGGGGTCCAGAGCACGCCGGGGCCCCGAGCACGCCGGTGTCCAGAGCACGCCGGGGCCCCGAGCACACCAGGGCCCCACATAGCCAATACTTCAATATGAGCCATGGCAACAGAGCCAGACCAAAGGGGCTGGGTGAGTTAGGTATACTCAGGGGCGCGTCTAGGGGGGGGGGGGGTATGGGGCTCGATTCCCCCCCCCCCCTCCCCCACCCCCTCCAAACTGCATGGGCATGGCCTGTCTATTTGAGAACGTTTATTTGGGTATTGTATTAGTTTAATTTTGAGCTTGGGTTGAACATAATTCGATGAAAGGCAGTGTTATAGTACTATTCGCTTTGTACGCGATTAAATCCAGATATCCCACGACATAGAAACAACGTTACATAAACAACGTTACAGAAACGTTACATAGACGGTCTTTTCTAACCAAAACAATAAACGATAAAATTACCAATTGAAGGAAAGGGGCAGGTTACATAGACGGTCTTTTCTAACCAAAACAACAAACGATAAAATTACCAATTGAGGGAAAGGGGCAGGTTACAGAGGCGAGTTTTTCTAACCAAAACAATAAGCAGTTACAATACAAAATGAGAAAAAAGAGCAGGTAACATAACAATTGAGGGAAAGGAGCAGGTAACAGAGGCAGGCTATTCTAATCAAATCAATAAACAGTTACAATACAAAATGCGAAAAAATAGCACGTAACAAAAAACGGGCTTTTCTAACTACAGTATTTAATATAATTATTTAACATTGAAAAAGGCAGCATCTGGATTTAACTTAAAGATATAATTATTTGTAGGGTTTTTCGCAATTTCAAATTTGGGGAGTCATCTCAGCCTAAGGTGAGTGTTCTCAGCCTAGGCTGAGATAACTGGGGAGTGTTCTCAGCCTAGGCTGAGACGACTGAGGAGTGTTCTCAGCCTAGGCTGAGATAACTGGGGTGTTATTTCAAGAGGGAGTTATCTCAGCCTTGTACACCCCCCCCCCCCCCCCCCTCCCATCCCCCATCCTCACACACTGGGGGGGGGGGGGGGGCATGCAGGAGCTCCTTTTTTCTTCTTCCTCGGGACCAATTTTGTTTGTTTAGAGGCCCTATTTTTTTTATTTCGGGGGGGGGGGGGGGGGGGGCGCAGACCCTAACGCCGGCACTGGTCACAATCATATTGTGACCAAAGCAAGGACGTGATTGTGACACATCGACAGCACATGATATTAACGTGACACAAATGATATTAAGTGTACTGTAGCTTCAGCTATCACGACAACTTAAATATCATCACCGGCATACATTTTGCCATAACCCTTGCTCTTGCATACCGGTAGTGCATCTGCATACGCAACGCAGCCCAAAAATGATGACGTAACCCTCTTCGTTTAATTTCTTTGTAAATCTCATAATTTATAACCCTTTTACTCAACAATTCATGAATAATACCAATTTGGGAGAAATTTACCGAACATTATCTCACTGATAAATGATCATCTGTTGTATATTTCTTTTGTTCTTATAGGTCCTTATTACGATTTGTGCTATAATTATTCTTATGTATTGTGTACTATGCTGTTTAGTTGATTATTTTTCTTTTTGTTCTGTTATCACATATGTAGTCTGTACCCGGGTTGCCGGTGTATGATAATAACAATTAATAATAATAATAATAATAAAACAACCTCATTTATTTACTAATTTCTGTCTGGTCATTAAAGATTTATATCTCACATATATAGAACCATTCATAGACAGATAGACCATGCCTGATTAGGGCTGGGTCACACATGAGCTTTCAACCATGACCTACATACTATAGATACGACCCGCCCTGCTGCTACAAAGCCCCTAAATTTAGTGGGCCAGTTATTTCTCTTAGATAGAACCCCTGAAACAATATGTCTAGCGCAGCGAAAGAACTCGACCCTGACTAAAATTATGTCCTCTTTCAGATGAGACAAATAAAAATTTAATAGCTACAGTAGTTTTCGAGATATGAGGAGTTCTTGGCACCCATACCATATCAACACCTTTAGGAATTGATAAAATTACACAAAATACATCACACTTCAAATACTTTGATATAACCATTAAACCATACTATGCTTTTTGTTTTGTTGAATTCATTATTAGTAATCGAAAGCAAGATTAGAAGTAAAATTTTCATTTTTTTTAATAGATATTAAAAGATCTCCAAAAGTGCAAGTACTGTACAGTAGCACTTTTTTCAAAAGTGGTAAAGTTGCCCTACAGTTTGGCTACTGAGGTTTTAAAATGTGCTGATTTCAGATAGGGGGGGAAACTGGACGCAATAAAAATCATCCCTCTCCAGGGGAAATTCGACGCAAATAGCTTATGATTACGCTCAAAAATAAAACTTTAACCTGTTCCATTGTATTTAGTTTATTGTTTTGGTTAAAATAACGTACCACTGTAACCTACCAGCCAGGATTAAGAAAAACTCAGTTTCACCATCTGGAGAGAGTACCTGTGCTTCTGTGTCACAATATAACAATCCAATGCCAGCAACCATATAATACATATAATGTTGATAGAATAATATCGAAATTTTTTAAAAATAAAACTATTCATTATATAATTGCTTGGACATAAAATAGTGCTTTACTTTCTTTGATGAGGTGGCCTCGAGAAGTACAGTATAATTTACTAAGATGAAAGATCAAAGGGTCATTTATACGTCAAGGGGGTCATTAGGGAAAATATATATTTTATTTTCAAGTAATACATACAGTTACGCAATTTTACTCCAAGCAATTATTACCTTTTTGCAGCTTAAAAGTTCGAGATATTTTCATGAAAATTTAATCAATGGCTTCGAATCCATCGGTAGGTTAGACTTTCAAAGTCACTACCGGTACCATACGATTGACCACGGTAGCTTATTACAGTATGTCCCGGTATGTTAAAAAGACACTTGCAAAAATTTATGAAACTAGAACTGAATCTGAAACCATTTTTTTTGGGAACTTGATCTGAAATAAATAGCTTTCCTTTATTAGAACTGAAACTAGAACTGAAACAAAATTATTATTTTTTGGGAAAAAATGTTCTAGAAATGATTTTAAATTCCCCTCCAATAAATCTGCAAATTGTACTGGTGTACATGAATAAAATATATATTACAGTGTAAAGGTTTGGACGTTGTCTTTGTTATGATGAAAATAATATAGTTTTGGTTCTGGTTTTTAATGTCTAACTTTCAACTAATTATTACGGTCTCCAAATATAACTTTACCGGTAATTAAATCTATTCTATTTCTCTTTCTCTCTCTCTCTTAATGAAAGTTACATGCAATATTTAAGCAAGCTAGTGTTAGTGGTTTCTTGCAGCAGACATGTGAGATGTCACTCTGATAAATATCTGTTTAATTGACATCTACTGTATAAGGGCTATTATTGAGACTACATCTGTTTTGCACATGAAATCAACATGCTGTATCTTAAGTAAATAAATAAGGTGTTTTGCTTTGTAGAAAGATAGGTAAAATGTCTCGACTAACAATTTTATGAAAATACTAAATTTGATTTTGTGATTAAATTATTTCTAAGCTTCCTTGACTATTCGGCATGCACTACACATCTCCCCCCATTAAGTTATGGAATAAGAATAACTAAAACTAAGAGTCAAAGAAATGTACTTGCTTTCCGCTTCTAGTAGTAATGATGTTTCGCGGTTGAGATTGTGAGTTATTTTCTTTGTTAGTTTTACTATGTAATATCTTATGAGGTTTTAGTTTCTTGGTTGGAGGGGGTTTCTTATTAACGTTACCGGTATAACAAGGTTTTAAGCGGTCGATTGATATTCGTTGTTCTCCTCTAAGAGTTTCGATAGAGAAATGTTTATCCGTTCTGCTGAGAACTGTAAATGGTCCTTGGTAAGGCGCTTCTAATGGTTTGCGGACCCGATCGATTCTAACGAAAACTTTGTCACAAGTCTTTAATTGTGGTGGTAAGTATGTTTTCAACTTTGGCTTGCTCTCTTGGTAATCAGGAGCTTTACTGTCTACAGCAAATCCTATTTCCGTTATATGCTTGTGAAGTGTCTTTACAAAGTCATAATTAAAAGTTGTATCTTTAGTAGTTAGTAAACAAGCTGGCAACAACGGCTGTGTTCCCGTTACCAATTCAAATGGAGATACATTAGTAACGCTAGATGGCGTTATTCTGTGACTGAAAATAACTATTGGTAAGGACTCTAACCAATCTGATTTCCGTGCTTTGAGTGCAGCCTTTAAAACTTTATGGAATCGTTCTATTTTTCCGTTACTCTGGGGGTGGTAAGATGTGGTACGCATACGGTGGAAACCAATCAGCTTAGAGAGTTCAGCTAGTAATTCAGATTCAAATTGACCACCGCGATCTGTTGTGAGGTAAAGGGGCACTCCAAATCGAGAAAACCAGACTTTTATAAATGCAGTCGCTGTGGCAACAGCTGTGATTGACGTAACTGGCTCTGCTTCTACCCACCCAGTGTGTCGATCTATGAACGTTACTACGTGTCGATATTGGTGCTCACCCATGTCTAGTGGACCAATGATATCTGAATGGATATGTGTGAAACGTGGTGCCAAAGGAAATGGTGTTAGGGGTGTTTTTGTGTGTTGTATTACTTTACTTGCTTGACAAGATGTGCACAATTTACACCATTCCACTATGTCGCGTTTAGCATTTGGCCAAATATAACGATCAGTTATTATGCATATGGTCGATTTAATTCCTGGATGTGACATGTTGTGTAGTTCATTGAATACTGTTCGTCTACATGAATCTGGTAGGATGGGTCTAGGGTATGCAGTAGTTACGTCGCACTTAATAACTTTACCATTTGCTAATGGAAATGTTTTAATATTTAGCGAATGATCTTCAGGAAGGATTAAATTGGCTGACTGTTGAGAGGCAATATCTTCCAATCCAAAAGAATCAATACTAATTGAAGCGATTTGACGTGATAAAGTATCAGCGACTATGTTACTTTCTCCTGCAATGTATTCAATGGAGTCAATGTATTCAGAAAGGAATGAAAGCTGGCGGTTTTGTCTAGGAGAAATGTTCGATGGTTTGTTGAATGCAGACGTAAGTGGTTTGTGGTCTGTGAATATAGTAACCTGTCGGCCTTCTAAGTTACTGCGGAAGTGCACTGTAGCTTGATATGCCGCAAGTAATTCTCGATCAAAGGTTGACCATGAGGTTTCATTTGGTGTTAATCGTCGAGAGTAAAATGCAATGGGGACTGATTCTTCTTCTGATATTACTTCGTGAAGAGAAGCTGCGATAGCGTCCTTTGAAGCATCAGTGGTTAGAATCAGCTTACAATCCTCTGATGAAGGATGATGTAATAAAACTGCGTTAGATAATGAGTTTTTCAACTTCTGGAAAGTTTCTTTGTGTTCCGATGTCCATTCACCTTCATTGAAGTTTCGTTGTGGTTGTTTACGTTTCAGTGGTTGAGTTTTGTTTAAGAGAGATTGAAGGGGTGCTACAATCTGACTGAAATAAGGTCTGTGTCGTCGAGAGAATCCAAACATTCCCAGAACCCGTCGCAACTCAGTATAGCTACGTGGTTCTGGCATATCGACAAGGGATTTAACTCGTTTAGGTGGAGGTAAAATACCGTCGGCCGTCACTAAGAATCCAAGAAATAAGATTGATGGTTGTACCCATTGGCACTTGGCAAAGTTTATTTGCAGGTTGTGCTGAGTTAAACGTTCAAATACCTTTCTTAGGTGAATGTAATGAGTTGATATATCCTTAGAGTGTATCATAATATCATCGAGAAAAGGAAATACAAATTCCAAATCTCCGAGTACTTCATGTATATCCCTTTGAAAAGTTTGTGCAGCGTTTTTAAGACCATCGGGCATCCGTAAAAATTCAAAGAGACCAAAAGGGGTTGTAATAGCTGTCTTTGGAATATCTTCCTCTGCCACAGGAATTTGATGGTATGCTTTAACGAGATCAATGGAGCTGAAAACTGTCGAACCTTTCAGTTTGCTATTAAAATGCTGTATGTGCGGCAGCGGATATTTATCACTTTGTGTAATGCGGTTCAAAGCTCTATAGTCTCCACATGGACGCCAATTATCAGTACTTCCCACCTTTGGTACCATATGTAATGGTGACGCCCAGGGACTACTTGAAGGGCGTATTATACCACGAGAACGCATATCCGCGAAAACTTGTTGAGCAATTAGTAGTTTGGTCCCACTAAGTTGACGTGGCTTTGCGTATGTGGGTTGGCATTGGTTGGTGATAATTCGATGCACAGTATTGTGTGGAGGTGTGTCGGTATGAATAATATCATAATCAAACAACTTAGAATGTTCTTTGAAAAGACTGGATAATGTTGAATCAGGGTGGTCGATTTCCACTTTGAATATAGATAGACTTTTCGATGTAGTTGGATTGAGATTGCATTTCAGTTTTGTATAATTATCCACGATTAGTTTATTTTTGCAGTCCAATAGCATGTCATAATTTGATAAGAAATCCAATCCCCAAATGTTTTCTTCAACGTCGGCAACATAAAATATCCAAGGAAATTCTCGTCGGAGGAAATTAATTCGGACGTGAACTTTTCCGTGGACATTTATGTTATTGCCTGAAATTGCTGTGAGTTTTGCATCCGTATTGTCCCATAGTAAGCTTCTAATAAACGAGGAAGGTTTTAGTATGGATACTTGTGAGCCGGTGTCTATAAGAAAAGATAAGGATTGGTGGCTGTTGTTTATAGGGTTTATTGCTGCGGTTAATTTGAAAACGGCAGCTCCCTCAGAACTAGCAGCAAATGTTCTGAGGGCAGTTAGTTTTCCTGCCCCTGGGTATCAGGGGAAGGAGATGATGAGCGCGATGCAGGGCGTGAGTTTGGTCGGGAAGATGGTTGCATTCGACGCGGTTTTTCTCCCGGCCAAATACACCATGGCGTGCATGTATTCGCTTTTGTTCCATAATATACATGGTATCGGCAGATTTTTGGCCGTTGTCCTTCGCTGAACGGGAATATAGCTCCGACTTTTGAGGTAGAAGTGACAGGGTAGGGTGCTCTTGCTCTGTAAGTGTTGCTAACACCTCTGTAAACATCACCACTGGTATTAACATAGTTTGGGTGTTGAACTCTGGCGACATCATATGAAGTACTTGGTTGAGGGATTCCACTTGTAAATTGGAGGATGGTGTCCGCCAGTGTTGCGAAATCTTCGGGTGGTACACCCTGATGAGCAATCAAAGCAGAACGCACCGATACTGGAAGTGCTTGTAAGAGTTTGTGCCGAACTAGGTCGTCATCCGCCGTTAAGTTACATTCTCGTAATTTTCTTTTTATACGCAGATACACTAAGGAGGGCTTTTGGCCGTCTAAAGTTACCTGTCCAAGGGCTTCCTCCAATAATTCAGTTTTCGATTTCTGATAGAGTTGGAGAATGGTAGATTTAATATCGTCATATGATTGAATGTCCGTGGAAATGTTTAAAGCGACGTCTTCTGGCAAATTCGCCATAACGTGGTGAAATTTGGTTACCTCGCTTGTAATGTTGGCTAATGTAAAGTGGGATTCCAACATTCTGAACCAAACGCTGGGGTTAGAACGGAAGAACACCGGGGGTTTAACGGAAACGCGAGCGACGTTTACAGCGTTACCAACATTTTCGCCGTCACCATCCATGATGTATTCGATAAGAGTTAATCATAGTAACTGAGTTTCGAGAGAGTTTTTCCCATCTGGAGTTGAAGGTAGTAGTAATAAGGTCCAAGATCCGGGTCACCAATGTAAAGGTTTGGACGTTGTCTTTGTTATGATGAAAATAATATAGTTTTGGTTCTGGTTTTTAATGTCTAACTTTCAACTAATTATTACGGTCTCCAAATATAACTTTACCGGTAATTAAATCTATTCTATTTCTCTTTCTCTCTCTCTCTTAATGAAAGTTACATGCAATATTTAAGCAAGCTAGTGTTAGTGGTTTCTTGCAGCAGACATGTGAGATGTCACTCTGATAAATATCTTTTTAATTGACATCTACTGTATAAGGGCTATTATTGAGACTACATCTGTTTTGCACATGAAATCAACATGCTGTATCTTAAGTAAATAAATAAGGTGTTTTGCTTTGTAGAAATATAGGTAAAATGTCTCGACTAAGAATTTTATGAAAATACTAAATTTGATTTTGTGATTAAATTATTTCTAAGCTTCCTTGACAATTCGGCATGCACTACAACAGCACAGGACAGTCATCCATGCCTGTAATTCAAACTTTTGACCTACAGTAGTGGCCTGTAATAATTGGACTTCTGTATTACAGGCAGGATAATTTAAGATCGCCTAATGTGTGTATTTGGATGGATCGAAAATCACTGTCCATAGAAACCAAGATAAGAAATTATCAGATCACTTTGTAGTGACGTCAAATCTGTAGCAGCTAATCACAGCCGATTTTCACAATTGTCTTCCCGGGCCGGGCTTACTTAAACCTTCCCACCATTTCTATCGTTTTCCAAGTATTTTTATAAAAAACACGCAACTCGATTCAGGGAACCTTGTTACCCACCCAATTGTTTCTAGCCCAACAATTTGCGATCCGGCACTATAATATTACCACGATGAATATCACGATTTAGCTAGTTGGACAGGAAATATTTTGTGATGGCTGTGATGATATATTACACTTGATACAGTTGTTACAGTATATTAATTTGTGATGATACAGTATATTTCACGAAGTTATATTACACATGTCCGAGCTTTTTGTTTGTCGCTGTAGAAAGTAAATTCAGTTTTCAATTTTAAGCAAAAAAACATTTTTCATATTTTATTCTCAAAAATATGTGTGATAATGCGTCTTGAAAAGAGCTGACCCATTTTTGCCATTGCTATTTTTCTGAAAAACCTTTTACCGCTTAAAAATTCATCCAAATTATTTTGACTCTTAGTACATAAAATCTCAAAAATCATAAAATGTCATTTTGGCCACTTTTCTGAGTGTGACCCTTCCATTTAAATAGTCTTGGTAAAGCCTTTGTACAGTAGCACCAATTACTGTAGTAAGCAACATTGTAAGGTGAGTGTGTAAGGTAAGTGAGCACTGTGCAGTGCTTGTTTCATTTGGTTCGAACGCTTCTATGTCTGCTCGTATCATTTATGCGTATCTAATAGTGTTAACGGCGGCAGGTGGCGGGATCAGTCGCTTCTCGAGCAGAGAAAAGTCGATGCAGGAGAAGAATATGTGGCGTTTAACCTCCTCGACATCGGTCTTTCCGCCGCCTAATCGCAGACGGGGATCGCGGTTTAAGAACTGATTTAGGACGGAGCGAGCATTGTCTGAGAGACATGAGGGGAAGTGAAGATCGCTGGTCTGGATCTGTTCGCACAACAGCTCGTGGTCCCGGTGGTAGGAGGGAAGATGACCGCACATCATCTCATAAAGGATAACTCCGATACCCCACCAGTCAACTGAACGGCCGTAGTCATTGTTTTCCAGCACCTCTGGTGCGAGATACTCCGGAATCCCACAGAATGTCGCATCGTATGTGATCTCCTCCTTGCAGAGGCCGAAGTTGGTGATCTTTATGTGGCCGTCCGAGTCCAGGAGGAGGTTCTCCAGTTTAAGATCCCCATAGACAACCCCTTTACTGTGGAGGTAGCCCATAGTGGAACAAATCTCAGCCCCATAGAATCGAGAACATTCCTCGGAGAACAAACAACCCCGAGAGAGATGGAAGAACAGTTCCCCCCCATTGCAGTACTCCATGACGAAGCAAAGAAATTCTTTAGTCTGGAAGGAATATTTAACTGCGGTGAGGAACGGATGTCTGGAGGAGCGCAGAATGCAGTTCTCTATGAGGGTGTGTTCCACCTCGTCTTCCTGTAGAATTACTTTCTTCTTAAGGATTTTAACTTTGAATAAACTCCCTGTATCCTTTTCCCTGACCAGCTGGAATGACCCGAAAGTTCCTTTACCCAACATTTTTAACATCTCGAAATCTTCCAACGTCATTTTCTTTGATGGTCTTTGATGAAGAGACTCAGCAACACTCGCTATAGCGTCAACCCACTCCTCACGCTCGGCGTAGGATTTCACATGCAACATTCGCTCAATTAATGATGTCATATGTAGACATCGCACCATGAAGATGTTTGGTTTTTCGGCTTTCATAACCTGACATTTAGAGAAGGAGTATGTGTGGAGAGGATCAAATTCCGATTCATCAAGGGGATATTTGTAGCCAATAAATGAACCATCGTTTTTCAAATAAAAATAGCGCGGTCGCCAGTTTTTTATATATTTTCCACGTTTCATTAGCCATCCTTCCTTTATTATAACCTCGGGATCATCAGCCATTGTACAAATTCAATAAGATACAGTTTATAATTTACCAGTATTAACCAAGAGACTTTAGCGCTGGGACCTACTACTACTACTACTATAATTGGCCTGCTGCATTGAAACTGCACATTTATGTAAGATGCTATGCTGTCATAACAAAAATATTATATTATTATCATTAATATTATTATTATATTAATTCATCACCGTGCAATCCACAATTAGCAAGCCCAATGCAGCGTGCATTAAGAATTCTATACCGGCTTATCAACAAAGTTGCACCGCCACATTCCTATGCCCCATGACTTTTGCAATATTATCCGCATCTTCAAGGCCAGGCCTTACAAAAGTCATGGGCTGTCCACCATGCTTAATTTCTCCATGGGGCTGCAAAAGCAGAAGACTGTGCACAGGCTGGTTGTTATGGAAGCGATCCCTGAGAGCACTCCACCATCCAGAAAACCAATACCGGTATGTCACCTTAAAGAGTTATTAGCAAAAAATGGGAAACAATTAACACCCCAGTTTGTCAGCTACAAACGGTCAAGCTTACAAACAGGGGGAGCCTTGCCATTGGAACTAAATTAGAGTCACATGACTGCGCAATCTACCACATATTACTGTAGAGCCATTGTGTTTACTATATATTATTGGTTAAATGCATTGTAATTACTTACCTAATGGTGTAATGTAATAAAATAAATGGGTTTGTTCAGAAGTGGATAAAATGAGAAAGCGCGTCACCTGGGGTTGAACCAGCGCTAGATGTACGTTTTGGCCTAACAACTAGCCCCTGACACTCACACTCCCACCTAATCCAGCCAATCCGAAACGTACGTAATAGCGCTGGTTCAACCCCCGGTGACGCACTCTCTCATTTTTTCCACTTCTAAAAAACCCATTTACATTACATCATATGGGCAACCCAATATGCTACTGCCAATAGAGAAAGAAAGAAACTATTAATTAAAGAGAATCAAACCAATTAACCATGGCTCTAGCCAAAACATTGATAAAGATTCTCTCTCTGACAGTGTATACCAATGTAACCATGATTTTATAGTTCAGTGTTTGCGATCTCCCATACTGGGGCACCGCAATAGTTTTTACGTTGTTCATTATTATTATCACACCAGTCTCAGACCTTGTGCTATTATACACATATCTACTTGTATACTGTTTACTGTTTATTACCTATGTTATATTATTATACATGGAAGGAAAGACAAAGAAGCCTAGTTTCCCCCAAGTCCAGGTCAGGTACATTATCTGTCCCCTAGAGCACCATTAAACACAGACCCCCTATTCCAGTGGAACTGTAATAGGCCCCACGAGAGTGTAGGCCTACTACTTGGCCTACTGTGACAAAATGTTTACTTTAAAATCAAAATTAATAAACTGAAAGGTGTACTTTACTTGGCACTGGCAGTTAGTGAAGGCCTAATTGAACAATACATAAAATAGATTAGATGATTAGTCTGATAGAGGAAATTACAGTATTATACATAAATTTGACCTACATGTATATAACAATAAATTTAAGCATTGCCTTTGAATAAAACAGAATGCTATAAACTGTAAACCTTACAGTATGCCAAAACTTTATATTTATTTAGGATTATTGTTGTAAATACTAGACTACTGTATTAGTATCAGATACAGGGAAGGGAGTCAGAGATAGATATGTCAAGTCCTAATAATGATGCACAACTGACTGTTTGAGTGTTAGGGATGAGGGATGGGCTATCAGTTTGGATTAGATTGCTCATTTTGTACAAATTTTAATAAATCAAATCCAAACTGTAAACAGATTCACAAAACCAACTCTTTATAATTGATTAATTATAATTCATAAAGGTACATATAATGTCAGTGTATCCACCAAAGAAGGTTAGTGTTGCTTACAGGTGGATACAAAGCGATGGTGGTAATACACAGTTTCTGGTAAGAGTTTCTGGCATTGCTGGTGCAAGCGGAGGCTTCCTATCTAGCTGGGATCTTTGAGTGTAAAACAACTGTAGTCGTCTTTCTATCTTTACTTTCATAATATTCAAATATTATAAATAAAGCAGACAGACAGATAACCAGTTAAAAGCCCCAAAGTCCGGGTTTGAGTGAACCGTTTATCACAAACAAGACTGTAGCTAAGGTTGCCGTTACTACACCATTGTTTTGGTTAGAAAAAGCCGTCTGTGGCCTGCTCCTTTCCCTAAATTGGTAACTAAAATGGTTACTAACACAAATCTTATTGGGCCAACGTTGCACGCGGGCGAAGATTTCCCGTGGGCGAAGGTTGGACGCGGGCGACGATACCCTATAGTACAGTAATACTATACTAATACAATATACAATACCTGGGGATAACACAGGGCCTCCCCAATACATCCTACTGTACGTACACTGGTCAAGCAATTTAAACACAACACATTTACTGTATGGTATGGTAGATTAGACAACCACGTGATTTCCTTTTGTTTGGCCACTGGGCCTTAATTAACCTGACCTTTGTGGGTAACAAACTTAGTGATAATTAAAGCTATCGACTGGACTATTAAGGTGATATATTGGTTTTTGGGTTACCGAAGTGCATATAGGAATAATCCCGTAACATGTAATTCGTAATAACTATTTACATACTGTACTTCTATGTAAAGTAGCACTTTACAGTGTGATGTTTACAGTGTGCTTTGTTACATGACCGAACGTAGTCTGTGAGTGAAAATAAAGCCACGAGGATCAGAACAATGTAAAGTACTTTGCAACAAGTATGTATGCAGTTTTATTCCAAAATTGTAACATTACGAAATGATTGTATATATATTATAAGTGATAGAAACTGCACAAATTATATTACAGTAGTTGCTGTATAAATAAATGTAAAAATGAGATTATGTTACAAAATTATGTTATAAAAACGTTAGCTTATATTTATGGTTGCGTTTGGAGCCATGTTAATAGTTTATAGCTACTGGTTATCAATAGCTTCCAGTAAGTAATGCAATATGCGTATCTGGCTATCAGGCAATTAATAATAACTATTGTTTATGTGGTAACATATGACGGCGTGATTGTTAAGTAACGCCGTCATTGGTTACTACATAAACATGGGACATTACAACATCAATACAATACTAATGTACAGGCCAATACAATGTTCATGTCCTCTAAAGTTGTAAAGTGCTAAATAACAACTCGCCGTTAATACTAACGGCATTGAGTAATGTCACAATTTCAGAATAAACACCTTTAAACAATTATCTTTAAATGTATGTAGATTTGTCCAGACACCTAATATCAAAATAAAAACATAAATACTGTACTTATTTCGTTTATACCCATCCAGCTCTATACTGTAACCCTGCCTTTACATATATATGTACATGTACACCATGTCCTGGAATATAGTGTCGTAATTCAGTGACACGCCCCCCCCCCCCCCCTTCTAATTTTTCTACAAATCTTATGAGATTGCATGAAATTTGAAACAGAGATAGTTTCACCTCCCGACCACTGGCTGGGTGAGCCAGAATTTTTACTTTTGCTTTCAATCTTTAGTTACAAGCGTTTAAAAAAAGTGTCTCCAGCGATATTACACCAGTTACACCGAAGTTATTCTTCTACCTTATAGCTGTTTGTTGGTACTGATATAAAGCTGGTCGGTCATGTAAGGATTCCAAATGTAACACAATTTGAAAAATGTTGACAAATAGCTGAGATATGGGCGTTCAAATGGTGCATAGTTTTGCACCCTGCGCGAGGCTATTTTATTCTATTTAATAAATGCATCATAATCTGTAATATTTTGTTTATCCAAATACGTAGCTGGGAAACAATTTTACTTTTTCCATATACTAATATATATTTAAGTACAAATACAACAATTTTGTTACCGGTAACTTTAAGAGTTATGAACGGAATTGACATGGCTATTTAGATTTCTTTGCCGACTGAATTCTTTATGACAATAAACGCACTTGTTGAAAAGATAGTTTATTAGTGTGCAGCACACAGCAGCTCAACCCCGCATTCCACCCCCGCTGCCTCCGATGGCCGCCCCGTTGTTGGTGAGCCGGATGGAGATTTCTCCCACGTCAGCGTTGTGAACTGGCCGGTGACGTGATGACCTTGACCCGCGCAGGCACATGTGGGCGGCCCGAACCAGCAGAAAACTGATGTGTCGTCGGATCCAGGTAACGCACTCTGCGTAGCTGATCTCCCGCTTATCCGCCAACAGAACAGCAAGGTGTTTGAAGAACTGCGTCGAGGATGGTGAGATTCCCCCAAAAGCAGACATGATCAGTGACGTGAAGGTCGCCAGCTCGACTTCCCTGACTCGTTCTTCATAACGACCCCGCTTCCGCGCCTCATGGTGGAGATGGGCGCCCTCTAGTGTCATTGCTGCATTGGTCGGAGCGAGAGGATTGAAAACCGAGACGTCCAAAAAGGTTATCTGGAATCTCGATCTCCAAAACCCAGACATCGCCACGTCCAGCCGCGCCTCCTGGTCCTCTGTTGTTGAACGCCTCTCGAACTGCTCACCAATGATAGGTTGCAATCGGGGTTCGATCGAGACATTCTGGGAGACCTCGGTCAGGGTTGATGCGACGAAATCCCGGATCTCGTTGTGCCGAATTGACGGATAACCGCCAGTGGGGCACGACAGGACATGATTCAAGGACAATTGTGTCCCACAGGCGCAACGAGCCGTGACCAACTGGGGTAACCAGCCATAGCGAAGACAGAGTGATCTGTGAGTTTGTGAGTGAGTTTGCTGGGCAACAATGCATTACATCTTTAATCATACTATTACGTTGCTATTCATACAGTACATTTAAAAAATGTTCCAGAATATGGTTTATTTATTATATAGAATAAAATAGCCTCGAGCCGGTGCTAAACCATGCATCTTTTGAACGCCCATATCTCCGCTATTTTTCAACGAAATTCAAATTGTGTT
>JAUCBJ010007512.1:0-118735 GCA_032718475.1 Nemertoderma westbladi
TGTATAAAACAGGACATTGACTATTAAAGAATTACTATTAAATAACATCCCAGATCTGTATGCATTGGAATCACCCTAATTCTACCGCTAGCTTTGCATAATGTCACCATAGCAACAACCACGCTAGAATTAGAATTGAGTTAAACGAACAATAGAAAGCTTGTCCCATTGAATAGCATAGGGAATAAATAGCGCACTACTAGTATCCAAGGATACATAATAATACAGTGACATTCTGGAAGGCATTGACTAACGGACAAATGGCCCGAATGTGCGTAGTTGTGACCAGTTGTATGGTATTTGTGAGTTTATAGGTGAATGTTACTGCTAAAGTGTGTTTACAGTAGCTAGTCGCAATCGTAAAGTAACCTAACTCTCCAAGGAATACCCGAAGTACATCTAAGTCTTTGGGACGGACAGTCGAGTGACTTGTGCCGGTTGTCGTTGTCGTTGTGCGGCTACGTCGTTGGCGAAAGTACAGCGGCGACGACACATCGGCGCTGAGGACCTCGTACTGTCCGGGGGTTAATTGGAGTAGGCAGCGACGCTCGCTAGCCTAAATATAAACTCCTTATAATATGGATAAACTCATATATAGCAGATATGACGGAGTTGATAGAAGATGGTCTTGGTATCGGGGAGCGATATACTCTACTTTTACAAGCGTTTGTTGATAGCTTAATACGCGGCGACGTTAGTCCAACTGCTGCGGAGGACGATGGTCGTTATATCGAACCGCCAATGTCCCAAGAGCAGCTCGCGCGAGTTGGACTATAGAAAATTCGCTGCTCGATATACGCAGCTTAATGGTACGTATATGGGCTTCTTAACTACTGATCATCCTATCGATTTACACAATACGGACTATGTCGACTATATATCCTGCCCAGCGGAGTCGGAACCATAAACTGAAATTCGAATGCGAAAATTCTATTCGAAATCGGCTCGAAAGAAAAGACATTAAAGAAACAAATAAACGCGGTAACTCCAACATATATTTGGAATTCTTGATAGAAGCATTGTAACAACAAATAAATATCATCCGCGTTTCCCCTACCAGACGTGCGTCTTTGGTATTATTACGGTAAATGCCCTAGACCCAGCCAATAAACGGAAAGACATAAACATCCACGGAAACGTTGTGTTAAACACAGTTGTGTTCGTTATATTTACTGGAGTTTCGAGCGAAACTTGTTTGACGTATCACCTATGCTCACTCGGCTCTAACGATCCTAGAGTAAACCTACGATCAGAGTCCCGGAATACTCGGTCAAACCTCCTCATTCCTTAGTTGGACCTCAGACCTGCGATCCTGGTGGTGTCGCGGATCCTCGCGGACGGTATTCACTGTTCAAGATCTAGTGCTACCCTAACAATTAATCGGTAACACTCCGACAGTGATTTCTAGCTAGCCGCCCATCTTACCTAGCTGGATTATGACGCAGACACCTAATATCACTATCCAACCGTATGGTCGTCCCGTTTAACGCGATACAACCCTTCATCAAGGTGAAGGAGAGCGTTGTACGAAACGAGTTAAACGCTATTCTATAAAGATCAAAAAAGAAACCTGCGTTTGTTCAGATAAACGTAAGTTATAACAGTAAGTCCAATCGATAAACGAATTGGCCTTATCTCAGTTCGATTGGGAAACCTCGAATCTCAAAGAAGATATCAAGCTTAGAAAACCCTATTCTCTGCGAGAGTTTTGGACGAACGTATCCCATGACAAGCGGAGGAAAATCAGCTCGAGGAGAAGCATATCGAAATGGACGAGACACCGACCGTAAACCCAAACCTTTTAATGCAATCATATTGCACCCTTCACCCAGGAGTTATGGCCCTCCTAGTAAAGTGGCTCCCCCCAAAGAGAAAAGGACTCTTGCTAGCCTCAAAAAACTGCGTAAACGCCGTCTGCGTAAGAAAGGCTAACTGTTTAGAGTATCTTTATATTTTAGAAACTGTGATTTGTTATATTTTATAGACTTAAATCCCATTTTCTGGGAGCGGTGTAAAAGCTTTTGCGTAATTAGCCGGTTATTTTCCCTTAAAGTACTCTGTAGTTGGTTTGCCAGGCATAAAAAGGCCGTGTCCTTGCTGTACTGGTGTTTTAGAGGACATAAAAGTCATTTCTTATGTATTTTTACTGTATTTGTACTTTAGAGGACATAATCCACAATCTCGTGACGCAATAGCTGGATACTTTGAAAACAGTGTCGCTACCATGACGACGGCTAGCAGCTGATATTGCCACGTCGACGTTTCTTTGTTTCTTTGTTCTCTCGTTGTTCAGGTTGACCAATCAGAGCGTTTGTTGTCTCTGTGTTGGAGGTATATACAGAAACTCAGTAGTTCAGTGTTATGTTTTTGCCCAGAGCCTAAGAACCGGCTTTTGGCACCTCCGTGTTTTCAGTTTTTAGTCTTACACTAGTAGGTTTAATTATAAGGGCATATATCCTTTAACTGACATACCGATCAAACTCATGGAATCACTGATCTGGGAATACACTGACTGCTGACACACGGCTTTTAATAACTGCTGAAACTGCTAAAATTACCTGCTCAATCGATACTGTGTACTGCTATTTGTTGTCGGTTATTCATTATATTTGTTGATGAATTATTATATTGGAATAACGAGAAATAACCCCGAAAACCCAATATTCTTGATATACCGAAGGTAAGAGAGAAAGGTTACCAATAACGATTGTGACTTATGTTAAAGTGGTTTGAAGTGAATCTAATGTTATTTGATAGACCCTACATGAGTCAGTCTGTGTTCCTTTTATATGTGACTAAAATCAGTGAAGATTGGCAGATTAGTGTGCAGTATTGTGCAGCATTGTGTATGAGTGAGTCTGTTAAAGAAGCAATTCCTAAAGAATGCGCCATATATGTGAATTATAATTAAGCCATATCGTTGTGAGTAGTTTAAGTCATAACTCTGTTTATATAGATAAAGCGCCACGTCCTAAAGGAACTGTTAATATTCCCGAAGGTGAATAACATTGTCAGAGATTATATAATACTGTCAGTCGAATAATACATTAGGCTTACATAGCAATAAAATTAAACCGTCGAACCCAATCTCCCGGGAATCTCCAGCGGGTGAATGGTCGCGCACGGATTGGTTTCGACTAGTGTAGTGAATCAAATACTTGTCATAGACTAAAAACTGATTTAATATCTAGAAGACATCTTAATTTGGTGGGTTAAACTGCCAAAGGTCTGAAAGCGCGAACATATATCAAGTTAGTTTATTGTTTTGGTTAGGGTTAGTTACCTCTAATTATTGCCATTCACTGCCCTTCCTGATTACTCAGATTATCACTTTGGGGTAGGTTACTAATGTCACATATCCTTGGTGGTACAGTACCTTTAAGACAGGGAAGGGATGGCGTCACACTAATATTAATAATTAAATTAATAATTAATTAATTTATTTATTTATTTATTAATTCAATTAATGCAATTAAGTTTATAAGACGTATTGTATCGTTTCAAATCTCCCTATTTTTCTGATCTTTAAGGTTACGGGGTCGACCACGATTTAAATCGTGAGGGAGAGGAAGTCCGGGTTGCTTCTAAATCACATGTCTCTTTAAACTAAAGCTACAGGTGTAGGAGAGGTTACATTTGTCGCATGTGAACAACTCTTGAGTTGGAGGAGTAACATCACGGTGTTTCAAACGTAGGTGTTTTTTTTATAAAACCCACTGCGTTTGAATACCATTCCGGATTCCGCACTTAGTACATGAAAATGACATTGCAATAGGCTAACAAAAACGGAAAGTTCATAACAAAGTAGGCCTAGCCCAATTAATAATACATACAATAAATACATATAGGAGGCCTACCACGCACAGTATGGCCTAACAGACAAGAGAAGTTAATAACTTCAAAATTAATAATACAGTACATAGGCCCTTACAATAAATACAGAATAGAGTACATAGGCCCGTACAATAATTACATAATACAGTACCGGTACAGTAATAAACAACATAATTACTGAATTAACATTATATTGCTGCTGTACCGGTATTGTTGAATTAACGGGCAGCGAGCTATCAGCAGGCCACATTATTTTTTACAATTTTGTCAAAATCATCAAAAGTAGCAAATTGAATGGGAGAATCTTGTAGGCTCGTTAAGCCAAGGAATGCCTGTTCACCACCATGGGTGATCTTCCACAGTAAACCCTTCCGGGTTTACTGGAAGTAGCAAATTTAAAATTGGAAGAATCTCAAAAATAACAGATTATTTTTTTGTTGAATTTAAAGGTTTTGTGGCCTATTTCATTATAAATAATCTAAAAATTTAAATTATCAATAAATAACTGCAATTTCAACCAGCTGGAAAGAGTTCCAAATTTAATACCTATTCTGCAGATGGAATGGGATACCCAGTACACATGGAAAACTTTTTCAATTATCGGAAATTTTCAAAATGTTTGTTTTACCGGTCACTATATTTGCATGCAGTAGTTATATTTATTTACATAAACTTAATTAGGGTAACAGCAATTTGTCACATTAAAGTTTAAAAAAAATACTTTCAATAGAGACAGAAAATGGGCTTCTATACAACCCAACAGTATACTGTAGGCCTATAAATTTTAATATTAACTTTCATTTTCACGGTATAGGCTAATAGGCCTACACACACAACAAGTTTGTCTAAAGTGAAATTGTAATTTACTTATAGAAATAACTACCGGTACCGTAACTGCAGTTCTTGTAAGATAACATAAGATAAGATCGTTATTTTATTAAGATTACTAGCATGTCCGAAAAATGACACCAAAGCCAAAGGCAGTACAAAAGAGAGTACTGATAGTTACGTTAATAAGTGTCAGTCAAAGGCTATCCAAGACAACCTGTAGACCAAATTAATTAGATAAAATACTATAGGACTATACATACAGTATGTAACAAACATGTTTCAATATTTACAGTAATACACATCATAACAGGATGATTTAGACAACATCGCAAAAATAGCAAAAATAAAATGAAAAATATCTGAAAAATAGCTTAGTTTTGATAAATTTGCGATTTTTCAAAAATAATGAGGCCTGATAATCACCCCCCTTACGGCTCCAAATGTTGTTCCCCGTATATTAATAAACCCCGCTAAGCCTAATGTAACACCTGTGGCCATAGAGACCCAAACCAAAATTACACCCATTGGTATTTATAAAGAAACTATATATATTTATAAAGACAGATCTCATTTACCCACCCCAACAGACATTATTATTCCCCATTGGTATTTCGACAACTACAAGGATACCTACAAATGTGTCAAGTATAATGGAAAACATTGCATCAAAAACCCCCACCTGGAAATAAAGGTTCAATTTACCGATTATTCCCCTTATGATATGAGGGGAAGTACTGAACAGGAATTCTATATAGACGAGTTCTCTATGGATGAGGAAAGTTGCAATAATGCAGTGGTCTGTACAGCCATCACGAATGAGTCACCATTACCCCCAGAACAGCCTATAAACCGTCATATATCATTAAAGACCTCTGACCCAAAATCGCTCGGTGTTAGGGAATTCCCCGTTTTGCAAGTTCGACTACACTGCAACAACCGTAGCGTCATCGTAAACGCCGTGATGGATACAGGAAGTTCTGGATCCTTCATTAATCAAGAACTTGCAGAGGAGTTATTTAACAAGGCAGACGGACATCCAATGAAATTAAATCTATCTGGCATAATGCAAACCTGGCAATCAGTTATACAAACTCGTTATTACCAAATTTCTTTATCTGACCCCGGTGATATAAATGAAATATGTAAATTGAATAACATCAAGGTGGTTGCGATTAAGAACTTTACAGATAGCCAAGCACCTGTGTATAACTGGGACAACGATCACTTTGTGAAACGTAATAACATCCCTCGATATGAACTCGATCGACCCGGAGTTCGATTATTAATCGGCCAGAACGCGCCAGAGGCACAGGAAATTTTACAAAAACTCCCTAGTTCGCCTCCGCCTTTAACCACATACGCTGGCAGAACCAGGATTGGTTGGTTCTGCACTGGCCAATCGATAAAGACTTTAAACGAAAGAATGTCTAGTGAGAACATATCTACTTACCACATTCATTCAGAAAACATATCGACTAATTACATCCATTCTCCTAAACCCGGTTATATTGTGGAAGCGGATGAATTCGTGGTGGGAGGACCCGATTTTGGGACAAAAATTTCAAAATATTGCGGTGAATCCAGTAAATCCAGCGACAACGATCAACCGACATCCCGATTTAATACGGACGAATATGGAGAACCTATTGACATGGCAACCAATAATTATGTAAACAAATTGGACAGACGAAACCCAGACCCCCTTTTGAGGATTCACTCCCGGACTGAAGCTGTCCCAGACTCATCCCGATTATCTCAAAATCATTCAGACTTACCAAATGTTGAAGTAGGTCTATCCCCAATGATAGCCCGCGCCATGAACCATTATAGCTCATGGGATAAATTATGTAGGGCTATAACTATTCTGAAACAACTATTCCACTACAGATATAGTACTAATAATATACCTGTAGTAGGCTTGTCACCCACTGAAGTTGTTAAATCTAATTTACAACTGTTACGACTTTCGCAGAAACTTGAGAGACCTGAGGAATATCATCAACTCAGCGTCGATCCTTTGACTCCATTGTCGGATAAATTCTCAGGTACTATGATTAATGAATTAATTAGAGTTGTAGGCCGTCTTACTAACGCTCCTATTTCTAGAGACACTATGTTCCCAATATTAATATTCGATCCCGAGATTCAAACAAAGTTGATACAGGACGTCCACTATAGACTATATCACGCCGGGAGAGAAAATATATTGAGTGAGATAGGGACGCGCTACTATTTAGTCAACCCTGGGAATTGTATACCTTGCAAGAGGATTTATAGCAAACCAATGACGCAGTCAGAAGCGGCACCTCCAAAGAAAATAGTTGACTACTATCACCCCCCGTTTAAACCAAAGGTACACTATTTCAATCGACCAACCGGCCGCCTTAGTTTATTAGAACTGGCAATGGAACGTTCTGGTAACTACGGGCAACAACGAGTTAGGCCAAGTAGCCTAACCTACAAACTATAGAGTAACGTCTTGTAGAAGGTTACGGTATGTAATTATTTATTGGCCATTTAATACAGTGTATGTATTAGTATTAGACTATGGTGCGCACCTACTTAAAACCTACCTATGTTAATTGTACGTTGTATATGATGGCCACATATGCAACAATTTAATTTAACTGCAAATTATTTGACTTAAAACTTAAATAATTTAAAATAATAAAATAATAAATAAAATATTACTAACGACAATACTCAATCGTGGAAGCGGATTTGTGTGACGTTACGAACATAGGAATATGCGACAAATTTTCAAAATTTCTGTATTCAATACAAATTAATAATAATAACCAAAATTAAAACAACCAAATTAAATATCACTATAAATGATCAAATAACTATTACAGTAGTTACTAGTGTGAAATAAGTGTGAGAGCTGTAAAAGCTTTTGCTGAATTGTCCGGTTATTTTTCCTTATTTTTCCCGTAAAATACTCTGTAGTTGGTTTACCAGGCATAAAAAGGCCGTGTCCTTGCTGTACTGGTGTTTTAGCGGACATAAAAGCTATTTCTTCTGTATTTGTACTTTAGAGGACATAATCCGTAATTCCGTGACGTAAAAGCTCGATACTCTTGAAAACAGTGTCGCTACCATGACGACGGCTAGCAGCTGATATTGCCACGTCGACGTTTCTTTGTTTCTTTGTTCTCTCGTTGTTCAGGTTGACCAATCAGAGCGTTTGTTGTCTCTGTGTTAGAGGTGTATACAGAAACTCAGTAGTTCAGTGTTATGTTTTGCCCAGAGCCTAAGAACCGGCTTTTGGCACCTCCGTGTTTTCAGTTTTTAGTCCTACACTAGTAGGCTTAATTATAAGGACATATATCCGTTATCTGATGTCTGATGTCTGATCTCAACATACCTCGACTCATAACATACCATACCTAATCAAACAACCTGTGCATACTTTTATATTGTTATGCTGCTATTTACTGTCGGTTCTTCATAATATGGTTGATGAATTATTATATTTGGAATAACGACAAATAACCCCGAAAACCCAATATTCTTGATATACCGAAGGTAAGAGGGAAGGGTTACAGATAAATGATTGCGACTTATGTTGAGTGGTTTGAAGTGAATCTAATGTTATTTGATAGACCCTACATGATTCGGTCCGTGTTCCTTTTATATGTGACTAAAATCAGTGAAGATCGGCAGATCAGTGTGCAGTATTGTGCAGCATTGTGTATGAGTGAGACTGATAACGAAGCATTTCCTAAAGAATGCGCCATATATGTGAATTATAACTAAGCCATATCGTTGTGAGTAGTTTAAGTCATAACTCTTTTTATATAGATAGAGCGCCACGTCCTAAAGGAACTGTTAATATTTCCCGAAGGTGAATAATATTGTCAGAGATTATATAATACTGTCAGTCGAATAATACATTAGGCTTACATAGCAATAAAATTAAGCCGTCGAACCCAATCTCCCGGGTATATCCAGCGGGTGAATGATCGCGCACAGATTGGTTTCGACTAGTGTAGTGAATCAAATACTTGTCATAGGCTAAAAGGTGATTTATTATCTAGAAGACATCCTAATTTGGCGGGTTAAACTGCCAAAGGTCTGAAAGCGCGAACAATAACGGATATAGCTTCTTTATTGCAGTAAGCAATAAAGTTGAAAGTACCGGTCAACCGGTAAACCTGAACGGTACATCTGTAGGTCAGTAGGCCCAACTGCCAGAACCGGTACTGCCGTAGGCCCGTAGGTCCAACTGCCAGAACCGGTACTTCTGTAGGTCTGTAGGCCCAACTGTCCTAACCGGTACTTCCGTATAAGTACATTAGTATTATTCGACTTGATTGTTGTATACCGGTGGGCTGTTTAAGAGATTAGGGACTGTACACCCCTTGTTTCTTTTGGAGCTTACTTATTTCTGTCAGTTTTATTTGTTAGTAGGCCAGTATTGAACAGAAGGCGTGTAAACCTGATCAGATTGTACAGACAATTTGTAGGCTGAGCTGTTGTCTGATTGCTGTTAGGTCTGAACGGATTACAGTGTGTGTAGAGCACCTGTCCGATTGAGTACGGTTAGGAAGTAGGGGCAGCAGATGCTGTAAGGTAAACCCCCAATTAAAGAATAAGTCGTACTACTGGGTTAGAACGCATACTGCCTAATCATTTCGGAGTCTGCATGTCCTGTGGTTTATTTAGGCTTGAGAGTAGTCTGACATCGTTTAGTCTGTACTTTGTTTGTGTAAGTCCGTACAGGTAGCGTATAATATTTATTTAGATAATTTGTAGGCTGGATAGTTGTCTGGCTGTTATTAGGTCTGAACGGATTGTAGTGTGTGTAGAGCCTCTGTCCGATTAAGTACGGTTAGGAAGTAGGGGCAGCCAATGCGGTAAGGTAAACCCCCAATTAAAGAATAAGTCGTACTACTGGGTTAGAACGCATACTGCCTAATCATTTCGGAGTCTGCATATACCGTAGTTTGTTTAGGCTTGATGGTAGTCTGTCGGTATTTGGTCTGCATTTTGTTTGAGTAGTTTGTACGCGTAGCGTAATATTTATTATTCAGAGTTTATGCGATTATTCGCAACATTCATATTCCCCAAGTTTGTTCCTACAGTAATTGTGTTTGTTATACATACCGTTATAGTTAAATTAACCCCGGTACTACACGGGCTGCTTGGCGTAGGTAAAGACTGGTGATTTTGTGCACCGGTCACTCCAGCAGATGCCGTGGTTCTTTTAGCTGTTCAAGTATATTTAACTACTGATTATCTGTTGTACAAGTACTCGTACCTAATTTAGGGTTTAGTGTACAGTGCTTTCCGAAAGTAATTATTGTAGGCATTATATTTGTGTTGTAAAGTGGTTGATAGGCACGTTCGATTAGCTCTATTAACTTCTAGGTAGGAACACTCCGTGATACATAACGTAGAACCTATGGCGATACGGCCATAGGTCGTCAGGCGGTGGTATTTTCCTATCTAGACAGCGCAGTGTATTTACTACTACGTATTATTTCAAATACCGCAGTACCCTGTCCGTTGTAATAACCAGATTTCTAACCCTTTGTTAGGCTGGTTTGTAGACTTCTTGTAAAATTACCCTAAAAAATTCGTATTTTGTGTTTTTGTAAATTTTTGTGTTTATTTAGAGATCGTAATCTCAACCCGAATTGTACGTAATTTGTAGTATTAAGTAACTTAGGTAAATTAGAATTATTTGTTTTAGTGTCCTATAAGTAACACTTCACTGAAAGCGTACCGCTTTGTGTAGTGATTACTCCCCAGAAATAATAACATTTATTTCAAATATTGACAAAGCCCATTAAAACGGGTATATATATATTATAAATCAAATCTAACGATTTATAAATAGTAGGCCTACCATATAACCATTAGGTCTCAATATCAGTTGGACTACTGTTCAAATAACGGTAATAAAGTAAGTAAAGTAACAAAGTAACCCTAAAGTTCAGAAATTCAATTATTTAAAATAATTGATATACCGGTATTTACGATAGGCCTATTATCTTTATTTCTGTAAATTTAGGCTGAAATTATACCGGTACTTGTAATTAATTCTAGTCCAGAATTATATATACTACAAATTGTAAGCTGTATACCGGTATTCCCGATAGGCCTATTATATATTTATATATATTTGTGCTAAAATTATACCGGTATTCTGAGATAAACCTAGTCTGTAATAATACTTATATATACTATAAGCATACCGGTATTCTAATATATTATATATATATCACGCTACACTGAGTAGCAGTATCGGTAATTAATTACTAGGCTAGCAGTTAATACTGAATTACTAGACTTGCTTAGACTGTAATATAGCAGTAGGCATTCAACTGTACAAACAAAAATGTCTGACACAAAACGGGCACTGTCAGATAGTCTTTTGGAAGGTGTTAGAATCAGCCTTAGACTTGGACAGGGTCTTGAAAGGAAGATGGCAGAGGCAATGGCAACAGCAGAAGCGAAAAGAAAGGCGGCAGAGGCAATGGCAACAGTAGAAGCGGAAAGAAAGATAGAGACACCTGTACTCCCAGAACCTGCCTATAAATTCCCTTTGTACAGTACTAAACTACCTGTGCCCAGTAGGACTGTTCCCGAGTCCGAACCCATCCTGGACGCCGAGCGAGATATTACGAATTTATCGCCCGTCGTCTCTCGCTCGCCCGCTACAACGTTGGCGACTCCCGCTTCGGCGGTTGAGTGGGTAGCTGAGGGACGACGGGAGATGGGTCTCCTGCTCGAGCAGCTGAGGGAACACTGTTTGTGCTCCTCTCAGCAGGTCCGGGAAATGGAAGAGACTGTTCAGCAGCTCAAGGGAACAGTAAGGGAAAGTAGGTTAGAGTTGCAAAAGGTGCAGCAAAGTATCGCGTTAGAATGCGATAAATTAGTGAACATACAAAGGGGTATAACACCACCCCCTGTAACAATGTGTCAACCCGTTACGTCTGAAGTATCCCATGCGCAAGGTGTGGAGCCTACACGCATCTATACTGCTAGCGAAGTAGAAACTCCTATAGTAAACCCTATTAAGGGTAATTATAAACCTGTTGATAATGATATCTCCATCTAGACCTGATCATAATCCGAGAAATTTATATACCGATAATTCTATATTCAATAATACGATGGCTCAAGAAAGTTTTACGCGTCAAATGGCTAGAACCGAAGCCCGGCAAGCGGTAAAGGTGGGAGAGATCGTCAAGTTCAATGGAGATGAGATGAAATGGTTACCTTTTAATGAATATTACAAAGATAACATACAGAACTCTGTACTATCTAATGGAGAAAAACTTAGATACCTCATCGAGTGCTTGGAAGGGTCTCCCAAGTTAATGGCGTTAAAGTTTATTGGACATCCAGATGGATTAAGACAAGTTTGGGATACACTAAACATCAGGTATGGTAATAGGACTAACATAGCTAGGTATTTATATGCGAAATTAATGGCGCCCCGAAAGTTTCTTAGCAGCGGGATTATAGAGTTTTCCGATGAGATTCAGGAGATCTGTAGACAACTAGATTGGTTAGGTAAGTCTCATGAATACCAGAATTCTATGGTTGTAGGAGCCTTAGCATCTACTTTGCCCAAGGGTGGAGTAGGTACACGCTGGGACAAGAAGGTGTTATATATGATGGAACAACAACGACGAGACCCTACCATGAGCTGATCTCATGTCATTCTTAGATGGAGAAGTGAAATTACAGCTCCTAAGGCAGTCCAGAGAGAAGACACTGGAAAACAAGGTAAGTGAGAAACCCGTTTCTAGGAGAAGGGTAATACCAGTATGTTATACCGACGACGGTGAAAGCCAAACTTCTCAAGGAGAGGACAGCGGGAAAGACACTGACAGATCTTATGTCAATAAAATGCCTAAAGATCAGGTAAGTAAATCCAAGTCTCGACCCAATGACAGAAGGGAACCGGTACAAAAAACCCCTCCTACGTCTCCTAAAAGAATTCAGGTGAGAAAGCCCGAGGAAAGAACAAGTGTGCACCACATAGCACAGGTTAAAGTAAGTAACATCAAGCCCAAATGTGTGCTGTGCGACGGGCCCCACCGTTTAAATGCGTGTGATAAATTCCTGAGGAAATCACTAAAGGATAGACGTGAAGTCATGTGGGATAAGCGGTTGTGTTATAATTGTCTCAGACGAGGACACCAACGGCGAACCTGTAACTCCGACGCAAGGTGTGCGAAGTGCGGCGCAAAACATCATATCTTGTTGCACACGGAATTCGAACGAAACAGCCCGAGTCAGGTAAGTGAGTCCGAACTACATGTCCAATTCAGTGATGTGAACGACACTGATCAATCTGAGATGGAAGGATTCTATACGGACGAGTTCTCCGACCAAAACGAATCCTGTTACCTAATAAACACCACCGCAGTGTATCGAGCACTCGTGTATGAGAAAGACACAGACAGCGACCTTACCTTAACTACTTCCGATCAACAACCATCTTGGAAAGCGCCAACTTCCAATATAGGAATCCGAGAATTTCCTGTAGTCCAGTTACGGGTCCACGGACCTCAGAAGAGCTATATAGTGAACGCCCTCCTGGACTCCGGTAGCACAGGAACATTCATCGATAAAGAACTAGCCGAAGTCATCTTTGCTGGACAACCCAAGTTCCGAACCAAGCTAAACATGTCAGGAATCATGCAAGTTTGGAAATCTACAGTAACAGCTGATGATTATGTAGGCGCGTTGTCCACCCCCCAGGACGAACTAGGAGAACATAGCATAAGGTCAGTGAAAATGGTGGCTATAAAGAACTTCGCTACTACTCAAGCAGACCTTTATAATTGGGACGAGGATGAGAGCATCCAACATCTTAACATACCTCGATTCCAGACTGATTATCCTGGAGTGCAAATACTCATCGGCCAAAACGCGCATGAGGCGCTGGAGACATTAGAGAAACGACCTGCTCAACCGCAGCCACTACAGACCTATGCGGTAAGAACTAGAGTAGGTTGGTACCTTACTGGACCTTCCCGTAGAACGCTCAGGGAAAGACTGCTTCAAGATCGCGTCTGCCAGGTGAGTGAATGGGAAGATGATACTAGTGAGGGAGACGACCCAACTGAGGGAACACCACACTCCTCAGATAATGACAATCTTAACTCCAATGTAGATCAATGGAGATATTGCCCCAAGACGATGAATACAACTGACATCGCTTCCAGAGGAGCAACTCCTCAAGAACTGACAGATACTACAGACCGGTTAGGTGAACCCGACTTCCTGAGTAAGGAGGATGAATGGCCTCCCCATCTTACTCCGACTGAGATTAGACCAGCCAAGGGAGCGGAGAAAGTTAAACCTAAAACCCGGACGGGTGGAGCGGAGTTATTTGAACCCGGGATAGATCTGTCGGTATTACATATTGCCAGGGACGACGCCGTGGATCTGGACCTCCCCACCGCGAGTGGATCCTTCATGAAGATCAGAGAGAGCGATTGGAGCTCTGGAACATCAGACGTCTCGCAGGGACTCTCACCTCTCCTGCAGAGAGCGACGGACCACTATAGCTCCTGGAATCGGCTTTGTGACGCCGTCATATACTTTGAGAGATGTTTCTATCGTCACTATTCCAGGACGAAGAGGAAACCTGGAATTGTATTCAGGATGCAGCGACTCAATCACCCAGTCGGTCGTTTGTGTTTACCGGAAGGGAATGGAGGACTCTCCGGAAACTGTGGAAGGCAAGATTCTCATCCCACGACCACCTCCCTAATCCTTCAAACATCTAGGGACTCCATAACGTAACAACATATGGAGTGGGTGTGTGACTCTATTATTATATATTATTTTATTATTTTTATATTTCTGTATGTATTACTATGTAATTTTATTATAATCGTTTTCTTTAATTTTATTCAGTAGAATGTTATTTTAGCGATTATTTAGTAGATTAGTGCAATATATTCGTGTTTATTGCGTACGTAATTACGTATATATTATATTTAATGCGACGGCAAGAAATAATTCTTTTTCTCTTTCCTTACTGTCCGTATCATATTATAAATACGTGACTACAGTAAGATGAAATGTCCGTACTTATTAAAGTACAATAAAGCCACTACTATATTTAAGTATTATTGGTAGGCAGAGTATTAGGAATGCAAAGTTCAGATCCTCGTGTCTCGGCTAAACCAAGCTCTGGGTAGACCTTGGAAACGACTTGCCTCTTCACACTGACATTGCTTCGTGCGATATTGCTCTCATACCGTATATTAAATAATACATATAGTAGCGTGATGTCCCTTTAACAGTAGCATATAACGCAAAATAAATCTGTTAAACCCTTTGACCATCTGTCATTCTAGTCGATTAAGATATCGCGGCACCCACCGATATACTTGAAAGACAAATTCTAGAATCAGTGGTTAACGTCCCCAGACAAGTTCTGGAATAAATCGGTGCCCATCTCAAATATTAATTATTTAATATTTGCAAATCTAATAAATCAAAATCTGTAAATTCAGATCCTTCAACAATTCTAGTCAATTAAGATATCGTAGCATTTACCGATATTCTTAAAGAGACAATTTTCTTAGAATTAAGGATCTTGTGTCCCTAGACAAGTTCTAGAATCAAAATATGCCCATTTAATAATCAAATAATAAAATTTCAGGGAATAAATTTAAATTCATGTCTTTTAATGAATTTAATAAATTGCCATTTTTACGCAATTTATAACATTCCCAAAATTCCATTAATTAATAGATCAAGGGAGCGGAGATTTATCTTATTATGCCTATGAGTGTGCGAAAGTCTCCCAAACATAGTCAATAGCCGATAAAATTCATAAAGTCATGTATAAAACCGAACATTGACTATTAAAGAATACTATTAAATAACATCCCAGATCTGTATGCATTAGAATTACCCTAATTCTACTGCTAGCTTTGCATAATGTCACCATAGCAACAACCACGCTAGAATTAGAATTGAGTTAAACGAACAATAGAAAGCTTGTCCCATTGAATAGCATAGGGAATAAATAGTGCACTACTAGTATCCAAGGATACATAATAATACGGTGACATTCTGGAAGGCATTGACTAACGGACAAATGGCCCGAATGTGCGTAGTTGTGACCAGTTGTGTGGTATTTGTGAGTTTATAGGTGAATGTTACTGCTAAGGTGTGTTTACAGTAGCTAGTCGCAATCGTAAAAGTAACCTAACTCTCCAAGGAAAACCTGAAGTACATCTAAGCCTTTGGGACGGACAGTTGAGTGACTTGTGCCGGTTGTCGTTGTCGTTGTGCGGCTACGTCGTTGGCGAAAGTACAGCGGCGACGACACATCGGCGCTGAGGATCTCGTACTGTCCGGGGGTTAATTGGGGTAGGCAGCGACGCTCGCTAGCCTAAATATAAACTCCTTATAATATGGATAAACTCATATATAGCAGATAGGACGGAGTTGATAGAAGATGGTCTTGGTATCGGGGAGCGATATACTCTACTTTTACAAGCGTTTGTTGATAGCTTAATACGCGGCGACGTTAGTCCAACTGCTGCGGAGGACGATGGTCGTTATATCGAACCGACAATGTCCCAAGTGCAGCTCTCGCGAGAGTTGGACTATAGAAAATTCGCTGCTCGATATACGCAGCGTAATGGTACGTATATGGGCTTCTTAACTTCTGGTCATCCTATCGATTTACACGATACGGACAATGTCGACACCAAAAGGGAAATGGTACGATTGAAATATCCTACCCAGCGGAGGCGGAACGATAAACCGAGAATGGAACACGAGAATTCTATTCGAAACAGACTCGAAAGAGAAGACGTTGAGGAGCCGGATAAACGCAGCGACTTCAACGATTATCTGGAATTCCTGATAGAAACATATCTCAATATTGCCAGTCAACAAAATCTAGAAACTCGATATCCTCAAGGTATACATCATGACCGCATGGTAGAACTCAAACGGCTCGATTCCCCTATGATGTATCTTACCGCCGATCGACCGCTACCTGTTGTACCAAATAGCTTCGAACGGATGGAGGAATATTGTAAGCTGGAGAAAGATCACTCGCGTTTCCCCTACAAGACGTACGTTTTTGGGTATTATTACGGTAAATGCCCTAGACCCAGCCAATAAACGGAAAGACATAAACATCCACGGAAACGTTGTGTTAAACACCGTTGTGTTCGTTATATTTACTGGAGTTTCGAGCGAAACTTGTTTGACGTATCACCTATGCTCACTCGGCTCTAACGATCCTAGAGTAAACCTACGATCAGAGTCCCGGAATACTCGGTCAAACCTCCTCATTCCTTAGTTGGACCTCAGACCTGCGATCCTGGTGGTGTCGCGGATCCTCGCGGACTGTATTCACTGTTCAAAGATCTAGTGCTACCCTAACAATTAATCGGTAACACTCCGACAGTGATTTCTAGCTAGCCGCCCATCTTACCTAGCCGGATTGTGACGCGGACATTTAATATCGCTGTTTAACCCTTACCATCGTCCCGGCTTGACACGATATAACCTGTCACCAGAGTGGCGGAGAACGTTGTACCAAACGAGTTAAACGCTATTCTACAAAGATCAGAAAGGAAACCTACGTTTGTTCAGATAAACGTAAGTTATAACAGCAAGTCCAAGCGATAAACGAATTGTCTTTATCTCAGTTCGATTGTGAAATCCAGAATCTCTAAGAAGATATCGCACTTAGACAACCCCATTCTCTGCGAGAGTTTTTGGATGAACGTATCCAGCTACGAGCGGAGGAAAATCAGCTCGAGGAGAAGCATATCGAAACGGCGGATACCCCGACCATAATCCTACACCTTCTGATGCAATCATATTGCACCCTTCACCCAGGATTTATAGCCCTCCTAGTAAAGTGGCTCCCCCAAGGAAAAAAGGACTCTTGCTAGCCTCAAGAAACTGCGTAAACGCCGTCCGCGCAAAGAAACTAACTGTTTAGAGTATCTTTATGTTTTAGAAACTGTGATTTTTATATTTTATAGACTGAAAATCCCATTTTCTGGGAGCGGTGTAAAAGCTTTTGCTGAATTGTCCGGTTATTTTTCCTTATTTTTCCCGTAAAATACTCTGTAGTTGGTTTACCAGGCATAAAAAGGCCGTGTCCTTGCTGTACTGGTGTTTTAGCGGACATAAAAGCTATTTCTTCTGTATTTGTACTTTAGAGGACATAATCCGTAATTCCGTGACGTAAAAGCTCGATACTCTTGAAAACAGTGTCGCTACCATGACGACGGCTAGCAGCTGATATTGCCACGTCGACGTTTCTTTGTTTCTTTGTTCTCTCGTTGTTCAGGTTGACCAATCAGAGCGTTTGTTGTCTCTATGTTAGAGGTGTATACAGAAACTCAGTAGTTCAGTGTTATGTTTTGCCCAGAGCCTAAGAACCTGCTTTTGGCACCTCCGTGTTTTCAGTTTTTAGTCCTACACTAGTAGGCTTAATTATAAGGACATATATCCGTTATCTGATGTCTGATGTCTGATCTCAACATACCTCGACTCATAACATACCATACCTAATCAAACAACCTGTGCATACTTTTATATTGTTATGCTGCTATTTACTGTCGGTTCTTCATAATATGGTTGATGAATTATTATATTTGGAATAACGACAAATAACCCCGAAAACCCAATATTCTTGATATACCGAAGGTAAGAGGGAAGGGTTACAGATAAATGATTGCGACTTATGTTGAGTGGTTTGAAGTGAATCTAATGTTATTTGATAGACCCTACATGATTCGGTCCGTGTTCCTTTTATATGTGACTAAAATCAGTGAAGATCGGCAGATCAGTGTGCAGTATTGTGCAGCATTGTGTATGAGTGAGACTGATAACGAAGCATTTCCTAAAGAATGCGCCATATATGTGAATTATAACTAAGCCATATCGTTGTGAGTAGTTTAAGTCATAACTCTTTTTATATAGATAGAGCGCCACGTCCTAAAGGAACTGTTAATATTTCCCGAAGGTGAATAATATTGTCAGAGATTATATAATACTGTCAGTCGAATAATACATTAGGCTTACATAGCAATAAAATTAAGCCGTCGAACCCAATCTCCCGGGTATATCCAGCGGGTGAATGATTGCGCACAGATTGGTTTCGACTAGTGTAGTGAATCAAATACTTGTCATAGGCTAAAAGGTGATTTATTATCTAGAAGACATCCTAATTTGGCGGGTTAAACTGCCAAAGGTCTGAAAGCGCGAACAAGAGCTAAGCGTTCTAATTTCTACATTTATCCACATGTCACCGAACAATTTGGATAAATAAACCGAAACAACATGTTTCTCTGAAAACACAAATGGTGCCCGTATAACTGTGAATGCAACCTTTAGTACAGTTTGCATTACAGAAACTCAACCTGTTATCATGGATACACAAAATAGTGACATTCTGGTAAATATTAAATATGTCTTTTGAACCATATTTTGACTTTAAATTAAATTAAAATACGCTAATGACCTTTAAATTAAGCTAAATCGTGTGAATAACAGATATATCCTGTGAGTTCGTGTGAAGCCTATACAATTGTCCAACTTTTCTTTGATGCGAGGATTGAAGCATACACATTTGGCTCCGGACCAGTCCCCCGTCTCCCTGGCTTGATGAGAATTAGCATATAGCCACGATGCTTCGGTACCGCTGGTAGTTGCAAACTCGCGTCTCGCCACAAAGGGATCGATCAGGGACTGCGTTGCGGGTGTGTCTAGGTGCGTCTGATTGGGGAGGTGACGTCCGCCTACCCCCGTTATATTCACACTCGTACCTCGATATGTCAAGACATCCTCTTCCGATAAACGAAGTTCTCGGGAGCAGCATGCGGAGACGATGAACACGATGATGGCGGATCTCACTGGTGAATCTACCAAACTCACTCAGAGGAGGAAGACGTGAGGAGGAAGAGCGGACAGAGCGTGAACGATTGAACGACGAACGCGAATTAGCTTATTTGTTCCAACCCGCGGTCCAGACTTTAATGGAAGGGTTCAAAAGTAAAGCACATATTCACCCGTCTGGGTCTGTAAAGCGCTTTCGGTGTCGCTTACAGTCAAACCCAACCGATACCTCTCGACACCGACATCTCCAACCCCAATTTAGTTGTGGATGCTCCGATGTTGTAAACTCACATCGTAGAGCCCATATGCGACGATACTGATGAATGGATTATCGCTCCTCCTGGTCGAGCTGCTCAAATAACGACTTTAATTCGGGATAAGAACCTCGAAAGACGTCCTCTCCATTCCCCGTGCTATGGGACTCTGGACCACCCGGATTTCGTCTTGCTCGGTCAACATTGTGTAATGAAACCCGAGGATCCCTCCTGCAGCATGGATTTTCTATCTCTGGTTAATCCCCTCGACACTACCGGGATCGAGCCCCTGCAGAAGCACCTCGACCATATAATAAAGTCAATTTCGACTCGACCCAAAGGGACGACGAAACATCCTTTCTGAAATATATCAGATTGTGGGAATATTCCGCGGATTTACACCGGATTGCGCTATTCCGTTCCCACACCAATCGTGGTTAGCGAACCTCAACCGGGAACATCTACTGGTGGACCAACCATACGAACTATCGCATCCCCTTCTGACTCATTGGAACTTCATCCTTCCGCCGCTGAGGGGCTACGAGTGCAAAGTTCTCCGTCTCCGGCATCTAGTAATGGCTCCCCGCCACCGCAACGTCGCAAGCGACCCCCAAAAAAGAAAAAGATCTGGAAATAAACATTTATTTTTCTGGTTACTTTTTATTACGGCTATTCTTCTTTACATGACTTATATTCCTACTTTATATTATAATGAAAATAAGTAAGTGGTACTCTCAATAATTCATTGAGCTTATTTGTTCACGAGCTGAAACGTATTAGATATACTCTTTGGCCCTACAGTTTACTTATTTAGAAGTAATTGGTACCCAATAATTCATTTAATTTGATTTTGTTCACGAGCTGAGATATTTTATATGCTGGATATGTATGTTGTACGTAACTTAAGTTTGATATTATTAATTGATACATTTACATACTAGACATATTTTTGTGCATGATTTGAGCTCATACCTTCGTTTTTACCACTGTATTAACTAACTGAATGCAAGCGGTGTTAATGCAAATATGTTCTTAGCTATTTTAGATTACTTATTTTGCTCAATTTAAGCTTAAAGTTATATTTTAATGATAAAATTCATTTCGTTGTGATATTTTGACTTATTATCATTTAATCGATAATATGGTGATTTGACGCCAGTGTTGTAACCTTGAAACAGTCGTAGCAGGAAGCGCTTTTAATGGACCAAATACTCGTTTGAGTGGTCTGTTATCGGTAACGATTGTAAACTTATGACCGATTAAGAATTGCTGGAATTTTCTTGTACCAAACATTATAGCAAGTGCTTCCCTGTCGAGCTGGCTATATTTTCTCTGATGCGTATCAAGTGTAGCTGATGCAAAAGCAACTGGTGTGAATTCACTTTTCTCATTAATCTGCCCCAATATGGCAGATACAGCCTTTTCAGACGCATCGGTGATTAATTCCGTTTTCATCGATGGATTAAAGTGAACCAGTAGTGTACAATTCGATATGGCCTCCTTCACATTATTGTACGCATTGTTGGCTTCTTTTGACCATTCAAATGGTGTATCTTTCTGTAGTAATTTGTACAATGGGTTGGATATCTCCGCATATTTGTGTACATACTTCCGTAAATAATTCATAAAACCCAATGCACTTTGTAATTATTTCTTTGTGGATGGAGGTTTCATATCCCTGACTGCTTGTACCTTCTTTGGATCTGGCAAAAATCCTTTGCTTGTAATTATATGCCCACAGAATTCCACTTCTGATTTCACAAATGAACATTTCTTCATTCCTATAGTAAGTCCAGCTTCCCTGAGTGCTGTAAACACTGTCTGGAGATCCCGTAAGTGCTCTTCCATATTGTTAGAAGCTATTAGAAACTCGTCCATGTATGATACTGAAATGTATTTGCTCAATGTACAATGAACAACTTTAAGACATTTGGCTGCAGCGGGAGTGATTCCATATGGCAACCTTGTAGGTTTTAACAATCCTAATGGTGTCGCTAAGGTAAGCAGCGCTTGGCTTTCTTTATCGATTGGCAATTGGTTGTAAGCTTGTGCCATATCCAACTTCGTAAAAATTGTCTTGCCCTGCAGTTTGGCGGACATTTCCTCTTGAGACATTAAAGGGAAATAATCTTCTATGAGGTACTGATTTACAGTGCTCTTATAGTCCCCACAGATTCTGACGGATCCATCGTTTTTAGGCATAATTACTAATGGTGTAGCCCAATCAATGTTTTCTCCCTCATCTGTATGTACTAGACGTCCTTCTTTTATGTCAATCTTTAATTGTTCTATGACTTTATCCTTGTATGCATGTGGGACTGATCTTGAATGAAGGAATTTGGGATTTGTGTTTGATGTTTTGATCCTAATTTGTAAAGGTTCTCCCTTATAACATCCCACACCAGTTAGAACCTCTGTAAATTCTTGTAACATGGTTTGTAACCGATATGGTAAATCTTTCGTGTCGAACTGAGTATTTTGGGTTTTAATATCCTGTTGTAACAACTCATCAATACTAGTTCCGCGGTGCACTAAATGTTGTAGCCAATATAGACCAAATAATGGTGAATTTTCGGTTTCACTCTCCTCTGCAATAATTAGCGGCATATTTTCTAACTTTGCCACATTTGTACCTGGGAATTCAACCACAACGTAAATGACTCCCTTGATCCTGGCAGTTCCTTTGCAGTATCCACGTAATTTTGAAGGACAATCATGTAATTGTATATCTTGGAACTGTTCAATGTATTTGTTGTATGGTAATATGCTATGCTTAGCACCAGGATCGAATTCCATTTGTATTTTCTTATTATTTATAAGAATATCTAGTTGAATCGAATTAACTTTGGGTAAAGTCACTGTATTAATCTCAACTTCATTGCCTAAATCTTGTAAAATATCTGTATGTTTCATGAATAAATCGTCATTGTGCTCTCCTTCATCTATGTCAACCATTCCAACTGAGCCTCTTTGACTGTTTGGCTTAAACTGATTAGATCCGGTTGCATTACGTTTTTTAAAACATGCCGTTTCAACATGTCCCTTAGCTTTGCAATATCGGCATATGATATGTTCTGGCATTCTGCATTCTGTAATTTTATTGCCTTGTTTTCCACAACGGTAGCAAGTAATCTGCCTACTTTGACTAACCTGCCGTGGTTGTGAAGTATATGAACTTGAACTACCTCTGCTAGTTCCTCCACGGTATCCTCCACGACCCCGGCTGTTTCCAAACCGACCACGATTGGAGGATCCTTGGTCTCTCTGACTTGTATTAACACGTTGTATCTCAATCTCTGATTTGTTTCTATCATACGCTATGTTGCGAGCTTCCTCAAAGCTAATTGCCGTATTTAGCGCTTCAGGGAATGTATCTTCCTGCTTTTGTATCAATTCGGTTGCAACATGATTATCTATTAAACCAGCAGTCAGCTGTTCTCGTAATTGGCCATCCAAATCTGTAAATTGACAATCTCTGGCAAGGTTACGCAATCTTTTTGCATAATCTGTAATGCTTTCCTCTTTTTGCTGTGTACACAGTCTGAATTTTCTCCTTGCTGCTTCCTTGGACTTGCCTTTGCGATAGTAAGTTGTAATGGTATCCAACAATGTATCAATTGGATCCTTTGTAATATCTGCTGGATATCGTAAATCATTCAGCAGATCTAATGTTGCTAAACCGCAGTTCGAAATGAATATATCTGTCTTGGCTTGTTCTTCTTCTAATGCTGTCATTGCTGTATTGTCCGGTTTCACCCAGTTTGTAGTTCTGAGAATCGTACGGAACATAACCAAGTATGTCTCCCACCGGTCTTTCTCAGGGTTAAAAGGAGCACAAACGTTACTGTATTTAACGCCTCTGTAAGCCATTGTAATTTGTTGGCTAACTGTATTATTGTTGTATTGCTGAAATTCTATTAGTAACTTGCTGAGGCTGACTGTAGCGTAGCCTGCAGACTGTCAAAGCAATGTATTCAGGTATTGCACTCGTTCTGAATTGTACAACTGTAGCTGTACTACCGCTACTGTAGACTGTAGGTAGGTAGGAGTGTAGGCCTACCGGTTTCCGGTCCGGTCAGACGGTACAGTTCAATCTTTGCAGTTTCATCTTCTGTATTGAAGAACACCAAGGCATTATAATTAAAAGTACATAAGGTATAATTAAATTAATAATTGAGTTTATATTTATCGCAGCGCCAATTTGTTAGGCGACCGTGTAGTGGTCGGTAACAATGTTCAGTAGGCCACTGTCTGTACGTGACAGCAACGTAGGCCTGTCTGTCTGTGGTGTAAGAAACAAGAGGTGACATACGACAGTCTGTACTTCTATTCTGACAGTCTAACTATAATTATGTTACACAGTAAGCTGCACGGTACAAAGGTGCTATATTATGTTAGGTCCTCATTCCTAGTATCCTAACACTTAGCATGCCTTATAAAGATATTTCGTCTGTACTCGCCAATGATCATGGGATAAACATTGGTGAGCGACAACTAAAACGTTTATTTAGAGATTTCGGATTACAACGTCGAAATTATACACCATTGGAAGAAGTTGTAGAATTTATTAAAAATCAATTGGCTGGATCGGGAAGCATGCTGGGTTATAGAATAATGTTTGAAAAGTGTCGCCACAACGGCTTAGTTGTGAAAAAGGAGGACGTACGAATAATTCTCAAGAACTTGATACGCGAGACTGATGAGGTTCTGATTAAGGACATGGGGGGCGGTTGGCGACTCGCCCACGCGTCAGCAGATGATAGTGGCAATGGTGGTATTGGTCTATTGATGAATCAAACTGCACATGCAGCATTGGACAAAATAGACCAAATCTCTAACCGCATCATCCGTTGCCACTTCTGATGTTCTGGAAGACTGGCTAAGAAGTTTCCTAAGGTGGTTCTGATTGTGTGCTATTCTCCAACTAGTGTTGTCCAAGTAGAGGAGGTGGAAAATTTCTACCACAATCTACAAGCAGCTACTGATGGAGTGGATCAGCATGCATTCTTAACATTCCCGGGAGACTTTAATGCAAGTCTGCATCAATCACCTACATCGCCCTGGGTCTATAGCAATAGTGTCAACCGAAATTCCGTCCATTTTCAGGATTTTATCTCTGGAAATGGATTGTTTTCGGCTGGAACCCAGTTCAAGAAGCGAACTGGAAAGCTATGGACTCATAGTGGACCCAGTGGTCACAAGTTCCAGATAGACCATATTCTGTTTCGTAGGAAGTACAGGGGCTCTATACAAGACTGTAATGCATTTACACTTCGACCCTTCTCCAGTGATCACCGCCTTATTGTGGCCAAGGTAGACTTAGTCTGCGTGCTAGCAGAACAACGAAATCTGCCTTGCCGCGGCATGACTGGTCCTCTCTGTTGCAACAGCCAAGTGTGAGATCCAGCTTCACACTACAGCTGAGAAACAGGTATGAAGTTCATGCCTCTGAGGCGGCAGATCACTGTGAGGGCTATACTGCCTTCATAGAAGCAGTTAAGTTAGCAGCTGCAGAAACAGTTCCTGTATACCCTCGAAACAGGAAAAGGGCCCCCTGGACTGACAACAAAATCCAGAAGTGCCGAAATGACCTTCATAAGGCGCAGAAAGAGTCCCGACTCAAACAGACTACAGCGGCCAAGAATGCAGTTAAGGCTGCATCTAGGTCCCTGAACAGGCAGTACTCTGTTAATCTACAGGAGCTAATAAACAGGAGGTCAACTTCAGGTTGAAGCCATCAATGATGCTGACAACAGCAGGCAATCATCCCAGGCATGGAAATCGATCAATTTGCTTACTGGGCGGAAAAGCCAACCAACCACCAAGTTTAAGGCTGAATCACCAGCCGATCGCCTCAATGGTTGGAAAGCCCACTTTGAAAAGCTCCTCAATAATGACAGGGTATTGCCTGATAACTTTATAGAAGTAAAAGTGTCTGAGTCTGTACTCCCAGATATTCCCATTGGCGATATCTCCTTTGCAGAAGTGAAGGCTGCTGCAAAGAGCATTAAGACCAATCGTGCCAGTGGAGTAGATGGTGTTCCCCCTGAGGTCTTTAAAATACCTGAGTGTTTAAAGCTCATTTATCCCATCATAGTAGACATGTACCGAACAACAAGAGTCCCACAAGAAATGAAAACAAATAAGTTGGTGCCAGTTCCCAAGAAGGGCAACCTAACACTCTATGGTTCTTTTCGGGGAATCTCATTGATCTCGATTGCTGCAAAGCTATACAATAGGATTCTATTAAATCGCATCAGGGATCCAATTGAGAGACTGCTCCGTGGAAATCAGAATGGGTTCCGTAAAGGTCGTGGGACCTTGGAGCCCATTTTGGCACTTAGAAGGATAATTGAAGAATTATCAAAAAAGAAAGACAGGCATCTGGCTGTTATCTTTGTTGACTTCTTCAAGGCCTTTGATTCAGTCTCTCGCTCACGTATGTTCAGCATACTTTCATTATATGGGATTCCTGATGAAATTATTGCAGCAATCAGATCAGTATACGATGGTTCGACAACATTTGTGTCTACTGTTGACGGTGACACAGAACCATTTGAAGTGTTATGGGGCGTCCCCCAAGGAGACACACTTGCACCATTCTTGTTCATTATTGTGGTTGACTATGTTCTACGCATGTCCTTAGATCATCATAATGATGATGGGGTGATGATAACTCCACCTACTGGCTCCAGAAGTCGAGGAAATCCTGCCAAGTACCTAACTGATCTAGACTTTGCTGATGACTTAGGAGTACTCTCAGAATCATTAGAGGGAGCCCAACGGCTCCTCAGCTCATTAGAACATGCTGCTTCTAGTGTTGGTCTTTTTATTAACTCCAGAAAGACCAACATTTTTACAGTTAACTTTGAAAGTCCTCAGCAAGGCTCTGATCGGATGAGCATAAGCTCAAAGGATGGTATGCTTGAGCATGTGGACGACTTCTGTTACCTGGGATCATGGATCCGGAAGTCAGGTGAGGACGTTCGAATACGTAAGGGAAAGGCATGGGCAGCCTTGAATAGGCTTTCCAGGATTTGGAAGTCACCGAGAATTAATCGGAAACTTAAGGTCCGATTATTTAGAGCAGCAGTAGTTCCAGTACTCCTCTACGGGAGTCCATGCTGGGCTCTAACTGCTGAGGACACCCAATCTCTGGATGGCACATTCACAAGAATGCTACGCCGGGTTCATTGTGTCAAGTACAATGCACATATCTCCAACCAGACACTATATAACATTGGAGGTGTCTCATTGGTTCCCCCAAGCTTGACACTAGAACAAAATCGCCTCCGCTTTGCAGGACATTGCTTTCGCCGTGAGGACCAGCCAGTGCATAATCTTGTACTTTGGCAGCCTCATGGGGTGAATAAGCATGGTGGACAGCCCATGACTTTCTTCAGACGCATCTTAAAGGACACTGGCCTTGAAGATGCGGATGATCTAGCAAATGTCATGGGTGATAGGGAGTTGTGGCGGTGCAATTTTGTTGACAAGCCGGCACAGCATTCTTAAAAATGCAGCTGCAATGCAGCATGCCGATCCTAGTAGTAGTATCCCATCATAGTAGACATGTACCGAACTACAAGAGTCCCACAAGAAATGAAAACAAATAAGTTGGTGCCAGTTCCCAAGAAGGGCAACCTAACACTCTATGGTTCTTTTCGGGGAATCTCATTGATATCGATTGCTGGTGCTGCAAAGCTATACAATAGAATTATATTAAATCGCATCAGGGATCCCATTGAGAGACTGCTCCGTGGAAATCATAACGGGTTCCGTAAAGGTCGTGGGACCATGGAACCCATTTTGGCACTTAGAAGGATAATTGAAGAGTTATCAAAAAAGAAAGACAGGCATCTGGCTGTTATCTTTGTTGACTTCTTCAAGGCCTTTGATTCAGTCTCCCGCTCACGTATGTTCAGCATACTTTCATTATATGGGATTCCTGATGAATTTATTGCAGCAATCAGATCAGTATACGATGGTTCGACAACATTTGTGTCTACTGTTGACGGTGACACAGAACCATTTGAAGTGTTATGGGGCGTCCTCCAGGGAGACACACTTGCACCATTCTTGTTCATAATTGTGGTTGACTATGTTCTACGCATGTCCTTAGATCATCATAATGATGATGGGGTGATGATAACTCCACCTACTGGCTCCAGAAGTCGAGGAAATCCTGCCAAGTACCTAACTGATCTAGACTTTGCTGATGACTTAGGAGTACTCTCAGAATCACTAGAGGGAGCCCAACGGCTCGTCAGCTCATTAGAACATGCTGCTTCTAGTGTTGGTCTTTTTATTAACTCCAGAAAGACCAAAATTTTGACAGTTAACTTTGAAAGTTCTCAGCAAGTCTCTGATCGGATGAGCATAAGCTCAAAGGATGGTATGCTTGAGCATGTGGACGACTTCTGTTACCTGGGATCATGGATCCGGAAGTCAGGTGAGGACCTTCGAATACGTAAGGGAAAGGCATGGGCAGCCTTGAATAGGCTTTCCAGGATTTGGAAGTCACCGAGAATTAATCGGAAACTTAACGTCCGATTATTTAGAGCAGCAGTAGTTCCAGTACTCCTCTATGGGAGTCCATGCTGGGCTCCAACAGCTGAGGACACCAAATCTCTGGATGGCACATTCACATGAATGCTACGCCGGGTTCATTGTGTCAAGTACAATGCACACATCTCCAACGAGACACTATATAACATTGGAGGTATCTCATTGGTTCCCCCAAGCTTGACACTAGAACAAAATCGCCTCCGCTTTGCAGGACATTGCTTTCGCCGTGAGGACCAGCCAGTGCATAATCTTGTACTTTGGCAGCCTCATGGGGTGAATAAGCATGGTGGACAGCCCATGACTTTCTTCAGACGCATCTTAAAGGACACTGGCCTTGAAGATGCGGATGATCTAGCAAATGTCATGGGTGATAGGGAGTTGTGGCGGCGCAATTTTGTCGACAAGCCGACACAGCATTCTTAAAAATGCAGCTGCAATGCAGCATGCCGATACTAGTAGTAGTAGTAGTCGATCCTCAGATCGGTAGTGAAGCCAACCAAGCTCCAACCTCGAGCAAGATTTCTTAGCATATGTATTACCTTTCATATTAACATCCTGATCTCGGATTCGTTTTGAACCTTTAGCTATTCCCAGCCTATTTCGTATCCGATCCAATACAGTATTTCCAATAGAGTCGGCGTTCGATTCAGAGGTTGGGTTAGGATTATTAGAACTACTGGCACCGTTCATCTGCCTACAAAATGCCTTTACAGAAACTCGGTCGCCGTATGCTGGTAAGTAAAGTTTCAGTTCAACGTCATTTAGTAGTAATATAACTTCTGGGCTTATCTTGTCGGTTACCATCCGAGGAATGAACTCGCCCAAGCTTCGTTCTCTCATGAATGTTTCAAGTTCGTTATAATATATTCACACTTAAGTCAGTATACCTGCAGCCGTTAAGATAAACGCGAAATATATAATAGGCCTATACTGAACAGTAACATAAGAACCACTGATATACAATTTTAATTTCCTTCCAATTTAGTTCTCCCATGTTACTACAACCAATCAAACAACTCCAAATTTGTAATATTAACGTAAATGGTCGTTGGAGCTATCATGAGGGCTCGTGTTAGCTAACACGAGGGCTCGTGTTAGCAAACACGTGGGCTCGTGTTACTAACACGAGGGTTCGTGTTAGCTAACACGAGGGCTCGTGTTAGCTAACACGTGGGCTCGTGTTAGTAACACGAGGGCTCGTGTTAGTAACACGAGGGCTCGTGTTAGCTAACACGAGGGCTCGTGTTAGCAAACACGTGGGCTCGTGTTACTAACACGAGGGTTCGTGTTAGCTAACACGAGGGCTCGTGTTAGCTAACACGTGGGCTCGTGTTAGCTAACACGAGGGCTCGTGTTAGCTAACACTATGGCTCGTGTTAGTAACACGAGGGAAAATTTTATAAGGGAAAATTAGAAAAATATTTTTCTCATGTCCCTTCCCGGGCTCCGTATATTAGACTGAGACTGACACCAAAGCCAAAGGCAGTACAAAAGAGAGTACTGATAGTTACGTTAATAAGTGTCAGTCAAAGGCTATCCAAGACAACGAAGACCTAATTAATTAGATTGAAGTTTGTTAAACATTGCACTAAGGGTCGGTTTTACTCAAAAAAAACAAACATGTTTCAATATTTACAGTAATACATATCACTACAGGCGGATGATTTAGACAACATCGCAAAAATAGCAAAAATAAAATGAAAAATATCTGAAAAATAGCTTATTTTTGATAAATTTGCGATTTCTCCAGAATAATGAGGCCTGGCTATCAGTCTGCTTATTTTATAAATCTTTCAATAGCCTGTGTAGCAGTTGTCTCCTAATTGGCTAATATTTAATGAGGTTATTCCTACTGTCCTATATTACCTGAGTGGCTGATTTCTGAATTGTAGATTCAACATCTAAGCGCTAGTCACTGTGCTATACAGTAAATAGTACGTACTATCACTGTATAGCTGTATCAGACTGTTGACTGAACAGTGCCGTTGTAGGGTGTACCGGCGTGTACTGGTGTAGGCCTAATAATATTCAACATTTTGCAGCATTACACATCCAGACTTCCCGACGGCCCGACGAGTGACAGAGTGACGCTGATCAAGCATCAGGTGATATATGCCTACAACCTGGCTACTGGGCTAGGCTACTACCGGCTGACCGGTAGCTAGAATACCGTACTACACTACAACTACAGCCTTACAGCAGTACCAGAGTACCGGTACTTACAGACTTACTGCAGCAGTGCAGTACAGCCTTACATTAGTCAGTACCGGTAACTACATCTTGCAGTCTTGTTGCATCCCACATTGGATTTGGCTTGGTCTGTTGGTGGCTTGGAGCATGATACCATCCGGATATATGAACCAGGTATGTTATTGCGGTATTCAGGTATTGGTCTGTTGGTTGGTATTGCTTTACTTAGGTCATAGGTACAGCAGCATGCATGTATGTACAGATGTATGTCTGTATGTTGAGGTTGACGTTGACCTACGCCTGTACGGTACCTGTACGCCTTACGGCAGTACGGCTACGGACTGACAGACTGACGGAGCGGAGCCCGCCCTATGCACTATCTGACTATGCTGTGCTGCTATGCCCTTCTGCCCTTCCTTCCTTATCTCCTTCACCCTGCCCTGCGCCCGCCCTGCGGGCTGCGGCCTGCCCACGACACACCCAGTCAGCCAGTTGCCTTGCCAGTACTCAGGTACCTACTCACTACTACAGTAGGGCCTACAGCTACCTGGCTACCGGTACATCAACATCACAGGCCTGAGCTGGCAAAGTAGGTATTAGTTCCTACCGGTAGGTCAGTCTGTCAGTAGGTGGTAGGCAAGTCTGCACTCTGCAGGTAGGTGTTTTTTTTTCAGTTTTTAATAATCACATACCGGTACCTACTTTTGAAAATTTAGTGAAAAAATAGGTTTTTTATTTGTTTTTTTATTATAACAATAATTTGCTGATTTGCCTGTTCAGCTGTTTGTTGTTTGAAGTTCTTAAACTACTGAACTAGTACCGGTACTGCAGTCTGGCAGTACTGACATTGCAGCATTGACTTATGACCGGTCCGGTAGGTAGCCTTAGCCTACCTACCTGTTTGTGCGCCGTCCACACAAGCTGACAAGTACTGAAGTAGGCCTACCGGTTGCAATTTTGTTTATTAAATTTGTACTTATCGCATACCGTTACCGGTAGGTTAATTTGCAGTTTTGAGAGATGGCCTGGATAAAAGTGTTTCAAGCAGTCAAGGGAAGGGACGATACTACTGTACTAGTACTGTAGGCCTAGTAAGCATACAGGCATAACGATTTTATTCCATCAATGGAAATTCAGGAATCAGTTGTATCTGGCGTTTCTGAGGCATCGTGTCCGGTTTCCACCACGGTGCCCCCCTCGGTGTTAGACCCGGGGTCTTTACTGATGTTTGACCAATCAGGGGAAGGAAGCACCAACGGAGGAGCTCCCACCTCCCGCGGGGGAAACTCTGATATCCGTGACGCTTTGCAACAAATAATGTCCGTAACAAATGTCTCACTGGATGAGGCCCAGCATTGGTAAGTCTGGAGCACCAGCCGTCATGGTGATGGGACTGTAGGTCTCATTTGTGGAGAATTTCATCTGGAAACCTAAAACTAGAGCAGTTTGCAGTTACAGTGACCGTTGATTGGCCAAAGAAATACATATAAAAGTCGGAAACTCAAAGTAATAATTCCGCTATCTAAAATATTATTATGTAATTCATAGTTATGTACTCTGACACCCTGTATATGTTTTGTATCTATTGTCTGATTTTCTAAGAAAAAATATTAATAACTATTAGTTATATATGTTTTGTAAATTTATTTATTGTATATAATCAATGAATAAATATATATATATACAGATATATATAATATTATTAAGTAATTAAACAGGACTAAGGATGATCCAACTCTATAGCTATACTGCAAACGAATGTTATTGTATATGTGTTTAACATCCATAGATTGTATAAATTATTAAGTAATCAAACAGGACTAAGGATGATCCAACTCTATAGCAAATGGAGCGGAAAAAATGAATTCGCCACCAGCGGGGATCAAACCCGCGTCTCCCGATAAACGTTCAGGTATGCTAACCACTATACCACGGAGGCTCCTGCATCTTTCCGATTGATTTGCTATAGGTGGTAAGCTACCTTATGGTTGCTATTGAATACAGTCCTCCTTACGGATGGATTTAATCTGTATTCTAATACAGTAGCAGTTATGACCTGTACTGCAAACGAATGTTATTGTATATGTGTTTAACATCCATAGATTGTATAAATTATTAAGTAATCAAACAGGACTAAGGATGATCCAACTCTATAGCAAATGGAGTGGAACAAATGAATTCGTGAAAATGAATTGAAAAGAAACGAATTCATTTTTTCCGCTCCATTTGCTATAGAGTTGGATCTTCCTTAGTCCTGTTTAATTACTTATAATTTATACAATCTATGGATGTTAAACACATATACAATAACATTCGTTTGCAGTACAGGTCATAACTGCTACTGTATTAGAATACAGATTAAATCCATCCGTAAGGAGGTCTGTATTCAATAGCAACCGTAAGGTAGTTTACCACCTATAGCAAATCAATCGGAAAGATGCAGGTACCTCCGTGGTGTAGTGGTTAGCATACCTGAACGTTTATCGGGAGACGCGGGTTCGATCCCCGCTGGTGTCGAATTCATTTTTTCCGCTCCATTTGCTATAGCGTTGGATCATCCTTAGTCCTGTTTGATTACTTAATAATTTATACAATCTATGGATGTTAAACACATATACAATATATATCATATTTTTATAAAATATATATTTTTTAAATTTATGCCATAAATTTGGAGAAATACAAATTATAATATTGCAAAAATATCGAGACACGTACAGTTGGGTGTTACCTTTGCAAAAGTTTTACTTTCAATTACAAACTTGTACAAAATTTATACCGTAATATGTATATGGGTTATCCTGTTATGGGGTATGCCATAATTAATATCTATAAGCTTATATACGAACTTTTTGTTATTATTATACACTATACAGTTGTGTTTTATTTTCTATATTATCATTTATTGAGATACCTTTTATGTAGTCCAATCATGGCGCTGTACCTGCCACTTTCTGCTTATAGTTTTTGCGTTCTCCACTCCATTGGTTGCTATAAATTGTTGTTCAGTTCACTCAGTTTTGTTTGTTTGTTTGTTTCTCCTGTAAACAGGGAGATATTCAAGGTGGAGGGGCAGCCACGGTTACTGCTCCATACGACACGCCTCCCAGCGGTGAAGCTATGCTGGCTCCTCGTAAGAGGGAACTTAGCGACATTCTACATCAAATAATGTCAATAACGGATCAGAGTTTGGACGAAGCGCAAGCTAAGTAGGTTTCTTTAGCTTAGTCATCACACCAATGTATTGTGCACCATCACTCCATGCACATTGCACATCTAGCATTGCACTTACTTGCACTGCACGATTTAAATTTAAGTAATCTAATACTCTAATGCACTGCACTCCTTACTGAATGTGTGGTAGATTTTATGAATATAATAATTTATTATGCTGCCTTGCAGACTAACCAAACCAGCACTCTCGAGAATGTAATTTATGTACGGTACTAAGGTTGCGCACTAGTACGGTACCGGTACGCATATTTCCAATAGGGTGTCGTTTCTGCCTATAAAAGTATTTCTGAGCTTCTAATTGGCTGTTCCTTAAATCAGGTTTTGGAATTGTTTGTTTCAACTGCTTGTTTTTTTATTTGTTTCACATTTTTTGAAAAAGGCTCTATCTCACTAATATTTTTAAAATTTAGCTAAGTATTAAGTAATCTAACTTTTTTTTCACTAATATCCAGAAAATTAGTTTAAAAAGTCTGTTTTTTAACGAATTTTGTGATAAAATAGTTAATAAAGGTCTTTGTTTAACTAATTTAATTAATTACATCGCTTAGATAAAGGTGCTGATTTTATAAATGATTTTACCTATTTTACTAGTATATTGTCAATTGACCTTTTATTTAATATAGCCGCCGGTGGCATAAAGTCCGGATGAATAAGTAAATAAATCGAATCTATTGGAATACATTTCTAATTATCCAGATCTTTGCTACTCGTATTTTTCGATGTAATATGGCTAACCGTATAACGCAAGAAAAAATTATGATACTATCTATCGATCAATTTGCTTCAAATATTTAAAAATTTAGTGCTGGCACTAACAATTTTCACCCACCGCCGAAAAATGCAAGTTTGAGAGCTCTTATGCACTTTTTTCTTGATCCATTGAATTCAGAACCCTCAAACACGTATAACGCTAACGCAAGAAACAAGATGACACAATTACTTGATTTATTTGATGGGTTTTAAAATTTGGTGCTTGCGCCTCATTTTGCACTTACTTCTGAAAAATACATGTATATGAGTTGTCTAGTTAGATAATTATTTATTCAATTGAATTCAGAACCCCCCATTAAAATCTAAAAGGCGAGAAATAAGTTGTCACAATCAATTTAACTATTGAATGGACTTTCAATATATCGTGCTGGCACCAAATTTACCACAGCGCACCGAAAAATACAAGTTTTATATGTCTGGTGCAACTCGTATATATTTAATCGAAATTAGAACCCCGAAAAACCCCTATTAATTACAAGCAAAACAAGTTTGCAGCTACCTACACAAATTTCCCCAAGCGAGCGACGAAAGTAAGCGAGCTTAGCATACAGGTACCACTAACTCAATCGGTGTGTCTGATGCTCTGTTGTTCTGTTGCTCTGTTGATCTGCTGTGTCTAATTTTAAACGTTAATAACTCAGCCAAATCTTGATAAAATATATCCAAACTTGGTACATATGTAGTCTGGCAAAAGTTTAGAAATTTCCAAGTTGAATTTGCGTGGGGTCTTCGTGCAGCATCTGTGTAACTGTCTTGCAGTTATAATAAATTTACCTATCCAAAAATTATTAGGCTTGGCATCAGCTGGTTGCTAGGAGACTAGAGGATATATCAAGTGGGTTTGAAATTCAGCAATACCGGTACAATGCAGCAATAATGTGGCCTTGGGAAGTGTGGTAGGCCGATTTCACCGTGGAGTCCTGCAATTGCCTGAGTGATGTCTGAATTGCGATATCACGACTATTCAGCCATATCATGTACCGGTACCAGTACGGTACGGTACCTTTATCTTATTAAACATATGTTTTACAGTACGGTACCGGTACTGTTGCAGTGGTGCAGAGTTACTGGTACCGTCTTCAGGTTGTTGGCGCCACCCACCAATCATGCTCGGCAACTGCAACGGCAACCATGCAGCCATGGAAGTTTTGAAATTATGCGGACTTTAGACAGACTGACAAATTGTCAGGTTGTACAAGCTGACCTTTATTCCATGTTCCGGTATCCATTACTGCACTATGTACCCCTACAGCCCAATACTGCAATACCCAACAACGTTTTGGGATTGTACCGGTACTCAATCAACTCGCCATCAAGGCCACCGCCTCTGTCTGTCGCAGTGTCGTTGGCGACCTAGACTTTTGGTATCGCTACTGCGCTAGCGCTACGGGCAAACTGTACTAACCGATGAGCGAGACCCGAGGACTGAAGAATGCATTGACTTTTTTGATTAGTTTGACTGTGGACTTCTATGACATCAATGCCAAGCTACCAATGCGAAAGTTTTTTTTAAGTTTTTTAAGTTTGGTTGAATTTTCTTAATTATTTATTTAAATTTCTTAAGTACCGATTTTGGGATAGATTTGCTCAATTTTAATCTGTATCTAATAACTGACCCTCGTTCTGCGCGATTGCCCCACGAACGTGTCGGTATTTTCCCACCAGGATAAACATATGTAAAACAAAAATGTTGGAATTTTAACTGCAATTGATTATTTGATTATTACAATTATTATACTAGTAATAAAAATAAAGTTAGAAATGTCCTACAATTCTACCGTGCAATGTAAAAAGAGCGTAAGTCGCATTTTACCAAAATTCACTTTTTCTGGGTCTAAAAAATACGCTCTATGTAATGGTATAATCCAGAACACCGTATTTACTCTAGTTCTCGAGATATCCAATGTGGGGCGAGCGACGAAAGAAAGTGAGCTTACATGTACCACTAACTCAATCGGTGTGTCTGTGGTTCTGTTGTGTTCAATTTTAAACGTTAATAACTCAGCCAAATATCGATGAAATCTATCCAAACTTGGTACACATGTAGTCTGGCAAAAGTTTAGAAATTTTCCAAGTTGAATTTCCGAGTGACTTTCGAGAAGCTAAAGATAATAGCAGTTTATTAATTAAATTAAAATTAATTAAGTTGGTTGGGGTAAAAACAGTATTTTCAAGCCTGTCTTTTAATGGAAATTAATTATTTTATTAGGGTATAAGATATAATAAATAATTATATTTAAAAGTTATACAGCTGTAATCCCCATACCCCATTCCATTATAGTTTTTAATTAGTTTAGGTGATGTTGAAGAATTGTGTTTTTAATTGATCTAAACGTAATTAAGTATCAAAATGCCCTCGTCACTCTATACCTCCCTCATTCCTTGGCATACTGGGTGGTGCAGATTAAGTGGGCGGTTGAAGTGAGGGGGGGGGGGGGGGGGCTTAAAATTCTTTAAGTACCGATTTTGGGATAGAATTGCTCAATTTTAATCTGATAACTCACGAACGTGTTACAAAGGTAACAGACCGTAAGTGCAATACAAAAGACCGCAACTACTTAAATTTATGCAAAAAAAAAAAGAGTTTCGAATAAGTTAATATAAATATATGATATCATTAATTCAACGTAAATTAACTGAGCAAGGAATGATTCCCAAAGCGTTAACTGTTATTAATAGTCTTCCGCCCAATTTTAAAGACACTTTCAAACTAATTAAAGTTAATTTTAATTGATAAACTATATTACTCAAATCGTTTTGTTTGAAAATTCGAGAATTGGTGTAGTTATTCCGCCATCATAGGGTGTATGTACCCTTGGAGTTGTGTATTGGAAGCCAATACGAGTTTATTGGTTTAGGTGTTTAAGTTTTGTAATATATGGTGATGGCGGAATCAACGAAGGGCTAACATGACTAAAACTGACAATAGTTAATATAAATATCTTAATTAATTAATTAACTCATCATTAAATTTCTTTAAATACTGTCTGAAACAGCAGTTTGGAGGAAAACGTAAACAACTTTTAATCATTAATTATAGAATTAATTAATTATAGCTTTTATAGCTTGTTTAGCTGTTGATTATAGCTTTATAGAATTAGTAAACCTTCCTATTGGTGTGTATTATTGTTCAAATGACATCCCTATTTCCGAAAACTCGGGATCACGTTGAAAAGTGGAACCCCGGCCCCGATCCTAATTTTTCCATCCCCCATGAACGCATCTTCAGCCCCAGTGTCCTTTAAGATGCGTCTCAAATAAGTAATGGGTTGTCCATGTCCATCATGAGGCTCTAAAGGCACCCTGATTGTGCACAGGTGGGTCCCCATGGCGCAAGCAATTGCCTTTATTTTTAGATTACTTTATTGTTATCGTTAATAATCGAAAAGAAAAAATAAAAATAATAAAATAAAGAATAAAAATATGTTAAGTAAATTATAATAATAAATAAATAATAATAAAATAAATAAAGAATAAAAATATGTGCTTCTACAACGCATGTGTGCAAACCAACACAAAATATAACGTTGTAACTTTTTAGTTGGGATTGTTATATTAAGATAAGATATTAAAATTTAGTGTGTACGTCTAATTTTTTTTGTTAGTTAATTTTATTTAGTATGGGGCTCATCGTATTTGCCTCTCAACCTTGTATCTCACAAACTATTTTAATACGTAATTTTATTCAATAAAATTGCCTTTTCACCTCTCCTATTCTCGCTGTCAGCCACTGGCACAGGGATACCAGGATACCATTTCCGGTACTAGGACTTTGCTGTTTTTGTTTCCAGTCTAGTACATAAGTACCAACAATACAACAACGAATTCAGTTCCTGACTGAAGGAAAATAGTTAGCAGTATTAGTGCACACTGCACATCCACATGGAAAATAGTTAGCACTATTAGTGCACACTGCACATCCACATGGAAAATAGTTAGCAGTATTAGTGCACACTGCACATTCATATGGAAAATAGTTAGCAGTATTAGTGCACACTGCACATCCATATGGAAAATAGTTAGCAGTATTAGTGCACACTGCACATCCACATGGAAAATAGTTAGCAGTATTAGTGCACACTGCACATTCATATGGAAAATAGTTAGCAGTATTAGTGCACACTGCACATCCACATGGAAAATAGTTAGCAGTATTAGTGCACACTGCACATCCACATGGAAAATAGTTAGCAGTATTAGTGCACACTGCACATTCATATGGAAAATAGTTAGCAGTATTAGTGCACACTGCACATCCATATGGAAAATAGTTAGCAGTATTAGTGCACAGTGCACATCCATATGGAAAATAGTTAGCAGTATTAGTGCACACTGCACATCCATATGGAAAATAGTTAGCAGTATTAGTGCACACTGCACATCCACATGGAAAATAGTTAGCAGTATTAGTGCACACTGCACATCGATATGGAAAATAGTTAGCAGTATTAGTGCACACTGCACATCCATATGGAAAATAGTTAGCAGTATTAGTGCACACTGCACATTGATATGGAAAATAGTTAGCAGTATTAGTGCACACTGCACATCCACATGGAAAATAGTTAGCAGTATTAGTGCACAGTGCACATCCATATGGAAAATAGTTAGCAGTATTAGTGCACACTGCACATCCACATGGAAAATAGTTAGCAGTATTAGTGCACACTGCACATCTAATCCATATATATTATGGAAAATTATTACGCTGCTTTTGGTATTATCGTCCAATGTATTTTAAGTAAAGTTTCAATGTTTATTCCCGAAACGTTATAAATTAGCTAAAAAGGCAATTTTGTGGAATAAAATAGTTTTGTTGCATGTCTTCATCACCTATATGATCGGTAGCTGATTTAGTTTATTTAATTTATTTTTTTTGTGAAGGTCAAGAAAAAATAAACTAAATTACGTTGTTCAGGGGATTAAGAAAATAGAAACAAGATAAACTAAATTAAGTAAATTCTCATTGGTTGAATAAATAAATAAACTATATTAAGTAAATTCTCATTGGTTAAAAAAAAAATAAACTAAATTAAGTAAATTCTCATTGGTTGAATAAATAAATAAACTATATTAAGTAAATTCTTATTGGTTAAAAAAATAAATAAACTAAATTATGTAAATTCTGATAGGTTTAAAAAATAAATAAACTCAATTAAATAAATTCTGATTGGTTGAAAAAATAAATAAACTAACTTAAATGTTATTTCTGATTGGTTGAAAAAATAAATAAACTAAATTAAGGAGGTTTCTGATTGGTTGAAAAAATAAATAAACTAAATTAAATAAATTCTGATTGGTTGAAAAAATAAATAAACTAAATTAAGTAAATTCTGATTGGTTGAAAAAATAAATAAACTAAATTAAATAAATTCTGTATGGTTGAAAAAATAAATAAACTAAATTAAGGAGGTTTCTGATTGGTTGAAAAAATAAATAAACTAAATTAAATAAATTCTGATTGGTTGAAAAAATAAATAAACTAATTTAAATAAATTCTGAATGGTTGAAAAAATAAATAAACGAAATTAAGGAGTTTTCGTCAATAGCGGTACCACTACTGTACTAGGCCTACTACAGTTAAACTGCAGGAGTAGCCTACCTTGTAAACCATGTTGATATCAGAAATTTGAGGATCAGAATTTACTTAATATAGTTTATTTATTTATTCAACCAATGAGAATTTACTTAATTTCGTTTATTTTGTTTCTATTTTCTTAATCCCCTGAACAACTTAATTTAGTTTATTTTTTTCTTGACCTTCACAAAAAAAGTAAATTAAATGTGGCCTAAATCAGCTACCCTAATATAACCCTCAACTGTTTATTTTTCATATTTTTTTCTGATTTATATGCATGCCATTAACGGTTGTGGTATATATATCCCTAACTTCTTTAATCTTCGTGTTTCTTTATGTTACCTGAATGTGAATATATTATGTATAATTTGATACATTTTTATTATTTATATTTATCGCTAATATATTTCGTTCTTGAGACGCGTTATCTCGTAAATCAGACCTGATACACCGGCTGCCCTTAGAATATAGGATTGAATACAAAATAGCTTTATTAACCTGGCTCAACCAATTCAAACGCGTCCTGAAAACTGTTGAGTAGAGCATACAGTTTACAAATGCCTAAGAACTTATTTACTTTAGAGACACTATATATATTAAATTGTTGAATTTTAAGTCACCTTATATACCGTACCAATTGTTTTGAATCGCTCGTTAATTATTCTGATTCCGCTATTCCCTATAGCTCTATACTACACGTAGCATTACGTGGCTGGTTTAATAATATATAATTACATTTCGTTTTGCCGTCGCTTTTGCTTCGCTTTTATAAATACGAACATTTAGGGTCCGACACTTGATTTATATTTGCATTTGAACACATGGTAATGGTAAGTAAGTGCTGGTCTACGACTATCTATGCGATATGTCGGTATAGTTATACTATACAGCTACACTATTTATTTACATTTCCGGTCATATTAAATTAATTATTAATTTTTCTACCAATCCTTACCTTAACCCACTCCACCTCAACGAAATACTTGATAAACAATATATTTACAGGAAGGCGGCATTGAGTTCCCATCGTATGAGACCAGCCTTGTACGACGTTCTGTGTGAAATAAAACAGAAACATGGAACATGTGAGTTTATAACAGAAGATGATAACGTACAGAAAGTCAATTTATTGTAGGCCCAACTAGTTTTATAGTTGTATTGTATACCGGTATATATATACAGTGTTAGAAAATATATGTGTGTCAAGAAAGCCAAAAGTTTTATACTGAAATTTATGAAAACTATGTTCTAGAACACGAATTATTTTACAAAAATCTGGATAGTTGAAAAATATGTTCTAGAACACGAATTATTTTACAGAAAAATATGTTCTAGAACAATTATGTAATAAGTTGCTCATTTTTGTTCTTGAATACGACGACTTTATCGCGAAAGATGGCGCCTATGTTATATACCCTTGTATAGTCAAATAATGAAGAATTCAATAAATATATACTATACCGGTATATTAAGTTATTATTTCTTGATCCCAAAATTACACTATAATTAATTAAATTATTTAGTTCTCAATATGCGGACCACACAAGAAGAAGACCCCCCAGACCCCCAGCTGGTGCGACTGGACAACATGTTGGTTGCGGAGGGGGTGTCCGGACCGGAGAAAGGACCTGGGACAGGAGGTCCCGGACAGCCGGACAACGCCATAGAACATTCCGACTACCGGGACAAGTTGCAGCAAATACGGATGATATACCGACAGGAGCTGGAAAAATACGAAACGGTTAGCGGAACAATTAAAATACGAAACGGTTAGCGGAATAATTAAAATACGAAACGGTTAGCGGAATAATTAAAATACGAAACGGTTAGCGGAATAATTAAATACGAAACGGTTAGCGGAATAATTAAATACGAAACGGTTAGTGGAACAATTAAATACGGGAATTACGAAACGGTTAGCGGAACAATAAAATACGAAACGGTTAGCGGAATAATTAAAATACGAAACGGTTAGCGGAATAATTAAATACGAAACGGTTAGCGGAATAATTAAATACGAAACGGTTAGCGGAACAATTAAATACGAAACGGTTAGCGGAACAATTAAATACGAAACGGTTAACGGAATAATTAAATACGAAACGGTTAGCGGAATAATTAAATACGGGAATTACGAAACGGTTAACGGAACAATTAAATACGAAACGGTTAGCGGAATAATTAAATACGAAACGGTTAGCGGAATAATTAAATACGAAACGGTTAGCGGAATAATTAAATACGGGAAATACGAAACGGTTAGCGGAATAATTAAATACGAAACGGTTAGCGGAACAATTAAATACGGGAATTACGAAACGGTTAACGGAACAATTAAATACGAAACGGTTAGCGGAACAATTAAATACGGGAAATACGAAACGGTTAGCGGAATAATTAAATACGAAACGGTTAGCAGAATAATTAAATACGAAACGTTTAGCGGAATAATTAAATACGAAACGGTTAACGGAATAATTAAATACGAAACGGTTAGCGGAATAATTAAATACGAAACGGTTAGCGGAACAATTAAATTTTTTTTTTGAAGTTACACCCCTTTAGGGGTAAGTATATTAAGTCCAGTATTAAAAAAGAAAAAGCACAATTAATTCTATATTTAAGCACAATAAATAGTTAGTAAAAAACAAATGTTAATGAAAAAAGAAATGGTTAGCGGCAGATGTTTTGCACCAGTTATCCTTTCTAGTTGGTTTCTGTAGCGAGGGCTTCGGGTCGAGGACAGTCCGGGCAAGACAGGACGTGGTATCTGCCGCTGCAGCTGCCATTGCAGAACAAACAGACACATTTGTCTTCCGGGTCGTGGTATCGGCGGTTTACGCAGATCCTGTGGTGCCAGCCGTGGATCGTGGTCCTGGTAATGATGTGTCTTTTGCGTTGCCCCGGGAGTCTCCACCAGTTAGTGGTGAACCCTGGGCCACGCTGGTACCCCCTGGCTGCGAAGTTGGCGGTGCGCTCCTCCCTGTGTGCTCTATATTGTTCTAGAACGTCTGGATTAATGATATCAGGGTTCTTGTCTAGAGTCGTCTCTATAAACATCTTTGAGTTGGCAAGCTTTATTGCAGCTGTCGAAGACGATGATTTATGTAGACATAACATTTTCTTTACAAAGCGCGATTTGATCCGATCAATATCTTTTAGATTTTGCAGCTTAAGGTGGTGGCTATAACTTTTGAAGCCATAAAGTGCCATTGGGGCAATCTTTATTTCGAAAATCTTTAGAGTTGTTTCAATGGAAAGGAGATGAAGGTTGTTTATTGATCCAATTAATTTTTAAGCCTTTTGTTGTTTTGACTTGATATGGTTTGTGAAACACAGTGATGACTGGAATAAAACGCCTAGATACTCATACTGTTTGCAGATTTCTACCACTCTGCCTCCGTAATAAAATATATCAGTCGGCGCAAGTCGTCCACCCTTTCTGAATTTTACAATTTTAGTCTTAATTAAATTGACTTCCATGCCGTTGTTAGTGCACCATTCATGCAGTACAGTTAGAGCCTTTTGTATATATTGTTTGTTACTTGAATAAAATACTAGATCGTCTGCATAAAAAAGGAAACGTAGGAAGGAACCAATGTTTCTCAGCGTAGTCGCTAAATCCGCAATAAATAGAATGAAACAGGTCGGCGATAAACTGTCCCCTTGTAAAATACCGCGTAGTTGCTCGATGAAGTTTGACAGACAGAGCCCATCAAAAATTGTAACTTTGTTGGTGAGTAAGTCCTTAATAATCGCGAATATTTTACCGCGGACTCCGGCGTTGTATAGTTTCTTTAGGAGCACTGCACGACTAACCATATCGAACGCTTTCTTAAAATCAACAAACACTGCATATACCATGCGCTCAGTGCGGATAGGTGACTGCAATGCCTTGTTAATGTCTGAGATTAAAATTACCAATGCGTTTAGGGTTGATTTACCAGGGAGAAAGCCAAATTGTTCACTTGGGATTAGGTGTTTTATCGCTGATATTATTCGTTTGTTTATTATAGCAGTAAGTACCTTCAGCATGACACAGATGAGAGCTATACCCCGATAGTTCCCGGGGTCAGCTGGCGAACCTTTACCTTTGTAGATAACGGTAATGATGCTTTGCTTCCAGAGAGAGGGAAGTCGCCCAGCGTCTAAACACATATTGTACAGTGCTGTCAGTAGAAACAAAATATGTACTATACCTTGCTTAAGGTGCTCATACACGACTTGGTCTAGACCGGCCGCTTTATTATTGGCGGATCTACTTATAGTTTGCTGTACTTCCTGCTGTGTGATTGGCTCGTTGAACCAGTCTGTTGGATCGCCATCGTCGTTGTCTGGGGGAGGTTCAAATGACTGCGGGTTGTTTGGGATTCCAAAAAGTTTGGTAAAGTGCTGTTCGAGTTGTGCGGCAGGGATTGGTGCTGTAGAGTGTGTTAGTTTGTTCTTTACAAAAGTCCATGGAGTAAGCTCCGCAGTGTCAACCATTCTGGACAGCTGATTTTGTTCGAATTGGCGTTTTTTCTCGACTATCTTCTTTTTATATAGGCGACGAGTGTCCCAGAAGCTTTGCATATGGTAGTTCGATATGTTTCTTTCCTGCATCGCTTTCACTAAGTCGCGTTTAATTTGTGTGAGATCCGCGTCGAACCACGGCTTCCCTTTCCGAGTGTTCTGTACTTTAGTTCCAGCCGATTTGTGTATCGCATCGGTGAGGAGGTTGCAGGCAGCGTCTACGTTGTCACCGGTGTCAGCAAACGCTTCCGGAATGGATCTTGTTTCTGTTGCTAGGGCTTGTAGATTAATTTTTCGGTTTAGTCGCGGAGGTCTGTCCAGTGTCTGAGCTGAGTTTCGTGGAATTATCAGCCGGGTTTACACACGCTGGTGTTTGCGGATGCCGTCGTAGATGACCTCGACAGCTGGAAGTTGGTCTGGGTGCGGTATGGTGGCCGGGTAGCGGATCAGAATTAAATCCAAGGTACTTTCTCCTTGTGGCGATAAGTACGTGCGCTTGTCTCCATCGTTGAGCAGTATAAAACCAAAGTCCTGGAGATTTTCTACCAGGTCCTTGCCCCGGGTGCCCTGGTCAGTTCGGCAGTTTAGGTCACCAGCTATTACAGTAATAGATTCTGAGGAAGTATAATGTAAGGCCTCAGTTATTGTTAGAAGAATCTCTGAAACCGCCGTCTCTGGAGAAAAGTAACTCAGAATGAATTGGGCGCTGTTTGTGCGTATAACCATGTAATTGTCGCATTGAAATAATACACGGTGCTGAAGATGCGGTTTTAGAAAAGCCATTAGTCCACCAGAAGGTCGCCCAATCACTCCTTTTTTGGCTTTTTGTATACAGGTATAGTACCCATTAGTTTCGCAGACATCCTCCCAATATAAGGTTTCATTGAGTAGGATTATGTCGCTATCTCGGAAGAGTTCAGAGTCAGTTAAAACGCCGCGTATGAACCTGAACCCTTCAATGTTCCATAGAAGTAGCTTACAGGTTTCTTCAGTCTGTCAGTCTGACTGGCCACTCGGGGTCTCGATATTGGTAGCCGGGCGGTTGCTCGCCGGTCGCTGACGCAGGCCCAATGCCTGTCGCTCAGCGTTAGATAGGGTGTAGTTTCGAATCGTTATACCTGTCTCCCATAGGTTGGGGTCCATTATGCGGTCGCGCTCCGTTTGGTTGCACGTAATGTGAAACCCCTTGAATGGTGCATTCCCATCTTTTAGTGGGAGCGCGTGGACGTTGTCGACATCCAGACCCTCCCCCTCAAGGAATCCTTTTATCTCTACCTCTGTAGTTTCTAGGTGCAGCCGCCCAATGTATACATGCGCCTTCATCCCATTCTGCTCCTCGTTGTCCTTAGCGACCCGCAGCGGGCCACCAGATCGGCAGCCTCGCACCGGTGCAGGTCTCCTGTAGTTTGTCGAGCGTTGTGGTGGCGACCAGCCTCCGCCTCCTCCTTGGTGGTTATTGTCCGATCTCGGGACAGAATTGATTTCCGAGTTCCCGCTAGTGGCGTTGTCGGAAGCTTGGGCTGAGGATGCACCGTTCGGGGCCGCATTGCCTGCGCCCCGCACTACGGACGCGAACGATCGCGAGCTAGAGTTCCGTTGTCCGGATCTTTCGGTCTGCAAGTGCTTTAGCAGATCGTCCTTTGCCTCTATAGTTTCCTTTCGCGCAGATGCTGTTTCGTGTCGCGAGTCCGCTAGATCCGAGAGCGCCGTCCTGTTGTTCGCTTGCGATTCTCTAAGCTGTGCGTTCATTCGAGAGAGTATTTCTCCGAGATGATTCTCGTCTTCAATTGATACGCTCTTTTTCCTTTTTATTGCACAGAAGAGTGTACGTAGGTCGGCCTCCGCCCTGGCAAACAGATCGGGTTCCGCCATTTTTTCCAAATGTATTGATTTATTAATTATTATATTATTAGTCAGTTCAGTAGTGTAGTACGGTACAAGTCTTTTTTTATTAGCCGTCCGTATTGGCTGTCCGTATTAGCCGTCCTTATTGGCCGTCCTTATTGGCCGTCCGTATTTGCCGTCCGTATTACCCGTCCTTATTAGCCGTCCGTATTGGCTGTCCGTATTAGCCGTCCTTATTGGCCGTCCTTATTGGCCGTCCTTATTGGCCGTCCGTATTTGCCGTCCGTATTACCCGTCCTTATTAGCCGTCCGTATTGGCTGTCAGTATTAGCCGTCCTTATTGGCCGTCCTTATTGGCCATCCGTATTTGCCGTCCGTATTACCCGTCCTTATTAGCCGTCCGTATTGGCTGTCCGTATTAGCCGACCTTATTGGCCGTCCGTATTGGCTGTCCGTATTAGCCGTCCTTATTGGCCGTCCTTATTGGCCGTCCGTATTACCCGTCCTTATTAGCCGTCCGTATTAGCCGTCCGTATTTGCCGTCCGTATTAACCGTCCTTATTAGCCGTCCGTATTAGCCGTCCTTATTAGCCGTCCGTATTGGTCGTCCATATTTGCCGTCCGTATTAGCCGTCCGTATTGGCCGTCCGTATTTGCCGTCCGTATTAGCCGTACGTATTAGCCGTCCGTTTTAGCCATCCGTATTAGCCGTACGTATTAGCCGTACGTATTGGCCGTCCGTATTAGCCGACCTTATTGGCCGTCCGTATTGGCCGTCCGTATTAGCCGTCCGTATTAGCCGTCCGTATTGGCCGTCCGTATTGGCTGTCCGTATTAGCCGTCCTTATTGGCCGTCCGTATTTGCCGTCCGTATTAGCCGTCCGTATTGGCCATCCGTATTGGCCGTCCGTATTGGCTGTCCGTATTAGCCGCCCTTATTGGCCGTCCGTATTAGCCGTCCGTATTGGCCGTCCGTATTAGCCGTCCGCGGTCCGCATTGGCCGTCCTTATTGGCCGTCCGTATTAGCCGTCCGTATTAGCCGTCCGTATTGGCCGTCCGTTTTGGCTGTCTGTATTAGCCGTCCTTATTGGCCGTCCGTATTTGCCGTCCGTATTAGCCGTCCTTATTGGCCGTCCGTATTTGCCGTCCGTATTAGCCGTCCGTATTAGCCGTCCGTATTAGCCGTCCTTATTAGCCGTCCGTATTGGCCGTCCGTATTAGCCGTCTTTATTTGCCGTCCGTATTGGCCGTCCGTATTTGCCGTCCGTATTAGCCGTCCGTATTGGCCGTCCTTATTTGCCGTCCGTATTAGCCGTCCTTATTAGCCGTCCGTATTAGCCGTCCGTATTGGCCGTCCGTATTGGCCGTCCGTATTAGCCGTCCGTATTAGCCGTCCGTATTTACCGTCCTTATTGGCCGTCCGTATTGGCCGTCCGTATTAGCCGTCCGCGGTCCGCATTGGCCGTCCGTATTTGCCGTCCGTATTAGCCGTCCGTATTAGCCGTCCGTATTAGCCGTCCGTATTTGCCATCCGTATTTGCCGTCCGTATTTGCCGTCCGTATTGGCCGTCCGTATTTGCCGTCCGTATTAGCCGTCCGTATTGGCCGTCCTTATTTGCCGTCCGTATTAGCCGTCCTTATTAGCCGTCCGTATTAGCCGTCCGTATTTACCGTCCGTATTGGCCATCCGTATTAGCCGTCCGTATTGGCCGTCCGTATTAGCCGTCCGTATTAGCCGTCCGTATTAGCCGTCCGTATTTACCGTCCTTATTGGCCGTCCGTATTGGCCGTCCGTATTAGCCGTCCGCGGTCCGCATTGGCCGTCCGTATTTGCCGTCCGTATTAGCCGTCCGTATTAGCCGTCCGTATTAGCCGTCCGTATTTGCCATCCGTATTTACCGTCCGTATTTGCAGTCCGTATTGGCCGTCCGTATTTGCCGTCCGTATTAGCCGTCCGTATTGGCCGTCCTTATTTGCCGTCCGTATTAGCCGTCCTTATTAGCCGTCCGTATTAGCCGTCCGTATTTACCGTCCGTATTGGCCGTCCGTATTAGCCGTCCGTATTGGCCGTCCGTATTAGCCGTCCGTATTAGCCGTCCGTATTAGCCGTCCGTATTTACCGTCCTTATTGACCGTCCGTATTGGCCGTCCGTATTAGCCGTCCGCGGTCCGCATTGGCCGTCCGTATTTGCCGTCCGTATTTGCCGTCCGTATTTGCCGTCCGTATTGGCCGTCCGTATTTGCCGTCCGTATTAGCTCTACCAGGACTAATCCTCCCTGGATCAATCAAATGTAAAGTGAGATGAAATTTAATAAGGAAAATTGATTAATGTCTAGAAATGTTGAATATGTTGTTATAAAATAGGATTATTTTAAACATGTCTGATTGTGTGATGGGATGGATGACTGCAATCAATTTAATTCAATAACCTCAGCAATTACACAAGACTCATTTATCTATAGTTCCTCATCTGACGTTGTTGTCTGTTTCACTGTCATTTAGGATTTAAATTAAACCATCTTTAGTTGGCTCATTCGATATTTTAACCCAACTACAATAATTATTATTGTATTGATATTAATTTGTTCCAATAACATAATCTACATAACTACATTGTTGTGAGGTAGTAAGATCAACTGACTTGACTTAACCGCTGTAGCACTAGTGTAGGGCGTCGAATTATTCGATTATTTATCGATTTCCAATCGTAGCAACACGCTATGCTACAAAACAATAAAACAAAATTATTGTTTCCTGGTAAATTCATTCCTTTAAAATTTTAATCTCTAATTGAGACACAATGTGTAATAACATATCTTGCAAAGACATTCTAATAATTTTTCGGAATTTAATCATTTCTTAAAAATATTGGCAACAAACATTTTTAGGAAAGATGTTACAGCCTGAATATCATCTGAAGGAAGTTTCGTTGTATGGCAAATGTCTTCATGCAACGAGTTGAGTATTTCGCGGTGCGGGGCTGGTCTAGTTATCGTATCGCTAACGGTACAAACATCCACAGGCATTTCTAGAACGTTGGCTAGGTGAGGCCAAAACTTGGAATAATGAGCAGTTGCCATAGTTACCGAAGGCACGGGGGTGGTAGCCGCAGCCACCCCAGGTGCCATGGCAACCTTGCGTTTCCTAGCGACCGATAAACCGACAGCAGTGTGGGGGTCAATCAAATAGCCATCCGAGTGGTAGACACGCAGTATTTCTTGATTGCACACGGCTTCGGTTGACCAATCAGATGCGAGTTGTGAGTTAGTCAGCCTAACTAACTCGTCTGGATTCAACTGGAACTTCCTGTGTTTGTCTAGCGAACCATAGAGGACCGTAATGCGCTCCGATCCGAACAACAGCCACAAAAATCGCTCTAAGTTCGACGCGACCAATATATCGATAGCGGGTGATGACGTCGCTATTAACTTCCGGTTGGTGACGTCATAGATTCCTGTAGCGAAGAATTCCGCTAATACATTGTTCTCGTTGTGCGCCGCCAGTAAGTCGTTGATGCCTGCGCCCATTGTCCGGGCGAGATACCCGGATAGAATGTTACCGAAGTTACCGGAAGGTACCGTGACATTAACCAGATCACCGATCCGCCTGACTGTCCCGGATCCGGCTGTCTCCATTCCGGCTCCGATAACCTCCAGGTACGTGTGGATATGATAAACTACCTGACCGATTATCCGACCCCAATTAATAGAGTTAGCCGTGTTGAACGTCACACCAAATTCCTTGTAGAACATCTCACCAACATCTTTAAGTCGAAATAAAGTTTTCACCAATTTCTGACAATCATCGAACGAACCATCCACAGCTACAACAGCTGCGTTCTTCGACGAATTTGTTACCATCTGACGTCTTTGGGTGTCGCTGATACCTTTATCCGGATAGAAGACAACAACGGCAACCTTGTTGGACATTGTATCCTTTAAACGGCCGAAGCCCTCCAACACCGCGCTCCCCGTGTCACCGGAAGTGGCGACCAGGAACACGTGGCGGTGTCCCGGAGGCATCAACGTAGCGATAAAACGCGGTAGCAACTGCAGAGGAAGGTCCTTAAATGAGCCAGTAGGCCCATGAAACAGTTCGGACATAATCGTTCCATCTTGAAGTTCAACCAAATTAACAACTTCCTTCTTATGGAAGCTGGAGTAGGCGTCTTCAACTATACGGGATATCTCCTGTGGTGAGATTTCGTTGTATAAAATAAGTCTCTCTAGTATTATCTTTGCACGTTCTTTGTAAGTCATTGGGAGCATACGTTTAAGTTGTTCCTTAGAGAAATATGGTAGCTCTCCCCTCAAAGGCATGAAAAGACCTTGATTAGGAGCAAGTCCGTTTAAGATTACTTCACTCAATGAGAATAATTGATCGCTGCTTCTAGTTGATGTAAATCTTTTGATGGAACTATTAACTATTAGTTTTTCTACATCGTTAACAACCATAGTTGTTACTTCCTGCAGAGAAACCCGTCTTCCACAAAGGATTCTCAAATCAACATATTTCTCGTAGTTAGGAAGTCTTTCCATTAAGGTTATCCTCATGTGAGATTTTTCATCACTTTGGCCAACTATTCTATCGACTTTCATTTCTTGTAGCCTTTCTACAACATCATCCACGTCGATATCTATATAAACAAACACACATCCTTTCTCCTTCAGTTTCATCATTCCTCCATCAACAAGAGGGTTGGACCCCGAAAGGGCCAGTACAGTGTTATTCTCAATATCTTGGACTGCTTTTATAAGGGTTTCGTTTTCTTTTTCCAAAAATCCCAGACCTCCAAGTTCAGAAAGTTTATCAGCGACTGAACAATTCCACGATTTCTCGAGGATATCATCATCAACGTCAACCGATTTATATCCAAAGTGATTGGCCAATCGTCGCCCGATAGACGTTTTGCCACATCCAGGTAGACCAATAATACCAATAATGACCATTATTAACGTGTGTGAGAATAAATCAAACGAAAAAAAATGGACGACGCCGAATCGACCCTGACGACTAACAAAGTCAGGATGTATGATTCTCGCCCTAACCTAATTCTGTAATTGTCAGATTGTAGCCCCACCCAAATAACCAACCAATACGGCAATACTCTCTTTGTAACATTTTAAATTACCTCCCTAGTCCCTAAAGACGTTTATGAATATTATGTTCTCAATTTTTTTTTAATTAAGTGTGCTTCATTTGGCACACTCGCCTTAGAAATGCATTCAATGCTCCCAAATTTATAGTGATAACGATATTGTTAAGAAGAAACGTAATGTATTGCCAACTAACCAACGTATATATTTATCAGCAATTATTATTTATAATAAATAATAGGAGTAATTCGCCATTCAGAATGTAACATAATTTCAGTATTACCTGTAAACATTGTGGGTAATCTACTCAAGGTACAATAATAGCCTTCCTTATTCTTTCTGATAAGCTATTATTTGCTTTCTGATTAGTAGATTTTCTCTACTTTTCCCATAAACATTGACCTCGCAACCTAAAGGTTTTGCCTACAAAGCTAGAACGGATACTATAAATATTATATCGCTGACTAATTATTTATTATACGCTCGTATTTTATACAGTAATTGGTCATTATTAAAACGAGTATAAAGAAATTACAGTACTATTTACTAATTTACTGATTAAAGGATTAATTAAAATTACAGCATTTTGTATTATAACGTTTGCTAAACTAACATTGCGACGTGTTTATTGATCTGAAATACCTTCTCTCTTATGTACCGTACTGTGGGAATCTACGGGGATTATTGCATTCTTATCTTATTGATTTAAAGCAACGAAGACGTTAAGTATGATTCAATGCGGTATTACAAACACCGTTGTGTAGTAAAATGTATCTCACATTGTAAAGTGCATTACTGTAGGACTACTTGAATTAACCCAATAACGTTTGAATGGCATAACAGCACAAATGTATCTCCAGGAAGAAGTACAGTAGCATACATAGTAGCACAAGAGATACTGTGCATGTACTGTACATACAGTAGAGTAGGCCTAGTTGTTAAGGAAGAAGCGTATAGCATTTTCTCATTGTTACAAAAATTTAAATTTACTGTAGTATTTATTTATGATTACGCCCATGTGAAGTATACCAGGATTTCACTTTTCGGTCGACTTTTTATTGGAATTTTATATATGAAGATTTTTTATTTTTTTTTAATTTATCTTTATTAAGTGTTTTATAACGCTTATTTCTGTCTTATAACCTGTACATATACTAATTCGTTTATTGTTTTGGTTAGATTCAGCCCTTCTGTAACCTGTGTTTTTGGTGAAAACCTGGTATTCTTCACATGGGGGTAAACTGCAAAGTGAAATATGACGGCAGAAAGTCTGGTATTCTTCACATGGGCCTATTATTATGATTAATTGGTTAAGCATCGATTGGTTTACATATAAATTGATTTTCTTTTCAATATCTTAATAACACCAACCTAGGCAGGGACTACAGTAGGCCTAACCAGCCTTCTGCATTACAGCTCCACGTTGAGGTGCTATTTTGTTGATCAGGCTAAACAAAAATAATTGTGCCACCACCATGCAGTCTACAATTGGCTTCGTTTGTTGCATCGTACATAAGAATGCTATACCGGCTTATCGACAAAATTGCCCCGTAGAAGGATAATTTACGAGTTATCAAAAAAGAAAGACAGGCATCTGGCTGTTTATCTTTGTTGACTTCTTCAAGGGCCTTTGATTCAGTCTCTCTCTTACGTATGTTTAGCATACTTTCATTATATGGTATTCCTGACGAGGTTACAGTTATAGACCGATTAGTGACTACAGTTCTTATTCAATAGCCTCCTGACAATGTTTAAATAGCGAGAAATGTACTTTATCGTTATTTAAACAGAGTCAGGAGGCTATATTGAATAAGAACTGTAGTTCGAAATATAAGCCAAACCTACACTTTTTTGTCACTGATCGATCTATAACTGTACCTTACCCGCAACTATGCCTAATACTGTACGATGACTAGGGCATGCACATACTTATTGGATTCCTGATGAAATTATTGCAGCAGTCCGATCAGTATACGATGGTTCGACAAGATTTGTATCTAGGCCTACTGTTGACGGTGACACAGAACCATTTGAAGTGTCCTGGGTAGTCCTCCAGGGAGACACACTTGCACCATTCTTGTTCATAATTGTGGTTGACTATGTTCTACGCATGTCTTTAGATCATCATAATGATGATGGGGTGATGATAACTCCACCTACTAGCTCGAGAAGTCGAGGAAATCCCGCCAAGTACCTAACTGATCTAGACTGTGCTGATGACTTAAGAGTACTCTCAGAATCCCTAGCGGGTGCCCAACGGCTCATCATCTTGCCACCTTTCGTTTTGGAAGGTCTTTCTGACATCCCACAGATCCATTAACATAATACGCTCAAGCATCTACACGGCCTTCTAATATTGTCTAAAAGTGTCTAAAAAGACGGCCTTCTTTAGAAGGCCGTTCTCATCTTCTTCTACTGTACCTTATTTTCTAGTAGGTTTGTGTACCTACTATACTGTAATTTGATTTACAATGAAACGAAAATTACTTGTATTTTGGACACCATCTGCATTATGATTGAACTATTGTGCCCTATACAACATTGCAACTGTAGAGACACTTAAACCAGTTACAATTTTAATTGATATGTGAAGTCTACAAGTCTACTACGACGTAAGCCTAGTAGAACAAGTTATATCATACGAATTATATTGGGGGAGTAGAGCCTACATTGTGATTACTGACTCCTAATAATGGAAGGTACCTGGAATATAGGGTGCGATGATGCTTTGGAAATTCTTGAAAAACTGAGGTCTTTAGTAAACGAGAAGGACAGAACAATACGAAATCAGGAAGTTCGAATCGATCTACTGGACTCGACCGTGAGCAGTCTGAGACTGGAAAACGATAAACTATACGATAGATTGGACGCAATTGATCAACAAATCCGACTTGGTGTTCCTCAGAACACAGACCATAAACCTCTGCCCCCAATTCCTCCCCCTAAGGGGAAGACGATGGAGAAATCCCGCTCTTTAGGTGGCTATCAGAAAACATCCATGGACGCGCCTCACGCAGGGGAAAATAAGAAACCACCGCAAATTCCGCCTAAGATTGTTGAAAAATCGCGTTCTTTAGGAGGGCACCACAACAACATTGGGGCACCTCCTTACTCGCAACTTGTTGCCGAACTGAGGACAGTAGGACAATCTGCTTCGCAACGTGCATACAACCAGAACGGTGAAAATTCCACTCAAAAATGATTAATTATTATTTCATTATTGTAATTATTGTGTCAGAATTATTCTAATTATTAATCAATATCAAATGTACTGTATAGGGCCTATCGAAATTTGCATTACCTCATGCCAATATAATAATATTCATATCATCAAGAAGATAGGTATTTATTTAATAATTTTTGCAACTTAATTACAGCTGATTGTAGCCTGATGCGCTCACGTTATATGCAGTCGGTGCTCTCGATAGTGCTGTAGATGTTTCCTACCATCCTACCTAGAGATTTCCGGGGGGTAAACGCGAGGGGGTTTTTTCCGGCCAATTACACTTACTGTATTATATTATTCTACTGATTTTCTATTCCACTGTATTTTTCTAATATTCTCTTTTTTTGTTCAGAATATTGAACGTGGTTTTGTACAATGCCGATTGTTGACTGGCAGTTTTATCCAGTTTCGAATCTTCTAAAAAAAATTATATTTCGATTTGAAAATTCATTACTTAATAATTTACTACACTACACTATGTGTAGTTATTTATAATCAAAATTTTTTTTCCCTTTTTATTATTTATTTATTATTTTAATTATAAATATTTATTATTACTATTTTGTGCTACATTTATAATTATGCACACACACCCTCTTTTTTCATTTTTTGCTTTGAGTTCATAGGTAGATTGTTATCTTCTTTTTCTTGCAACCATTATTAATCTGTAATTAGTGTAACCATACTATATCTACTGTATTTGTGTTTATATCTTTGTTGTCATACTATAGGCCTACGACCCTTTATCTTCACTCGTCTTGTTGTTCTTAGTGAATGTTTACATTCTGTTTGTTCTCATAATTCCACTTCCTTTATACTGTAGACCTACTGTAATTATTTATTTATTTTTTAGGTCTTAGTTTTCTCACTACATACATATGAAATTGCTTTTTCAATTGCCTTTATTAGACGCATATACTGTACTGTATATTGTTTAGAATTGTATAGTTTATATGTACAATTCTGTATAGAATTGTAGAAATATATAGTTTAGCAGCTTGCCTAGTGGTAACATTCCTGGGCTTTCAATTAGGAAACATTGGTTTGATCCCTAGAGGGGGTAGCAGCACTGTTTGTGCATATTGCTTTCATTGCTGTAGTCTAGCCCAACCCAGGCTTTCATCCTTCAATGGTCGATAAATGGGAACCAAGAGTCTACTTGGGAAATAGAATATAATTGTTTACTGTGGAAGATCACCAATGTTGGTGAACAGGCATTTATTTAGGATACAGATTTGGAAGGTTTACTGTGGAAGATCACCCATGGTGGTGAACAGGCATATTGACAAGCCTAAAAGATTCCCATTCATTGTTTAGAATTGCCACTGTTTCCAACTTGTTGTTAATCATTATCTGTTGTATTGTGGGGCGAAATGATAAAAACGTAAAAAAAAAAAATGGGCAACAACGAGCAAAAATGAGCAATAACGAGCAACAATGAGCATCAACGAGCAATAATAAGTACAACAACGAGAAACAACGATAAATAATAAAGTACAACAACGAGCAAAAACGGCAATAATAAAGTACAACAACGAACTACAGTATTTTACTTAAAAAATTATATTTTACTGTATTATATTATTTCAGAGCTATTTTTCAACAATTCTAGAAAATGGAGAACACATATTTAACAACTCCAGGAATTGTAAACCAATTTTATAAATTGTATAGTGCTCGACAGAACACAGAGAAACAGTCAAACATTCAAAAATAGTGGTGAAACGGTAAAGTACTTTTATAAGGGTGTTACACGAGTCTCTTTGAGGTTTACCGTGCCACTGTTATTGTGAAAACATACCACAGGGCATTGCAAAATACACAATAATGCAAAATTACAACAATTCTAGAACAGTCAAAAAAATTAAATTGTTTTGTTATACCTAGAATAAAACTCATGTGTGAGCCAGGAGGGCGTCCTAAACCATGCAGCCGGAATTCACTAGATAAACTTGGAAATTTAATCAATTTTCATTTTTATTTCTGTCTTCCAAAGCATATTAACAATTTATTACTGTTTAGATATTCTAGAACATTACAGTAGCTAGTTACGAAATCTAGAATTTGAAATATTTTAACTAATTAATTTGTACAAATAATAGGACAACCTAATATCTAAAGTTTTGTTAGCTAATTGATTGTGGGATGGTATGCTTTCTTAACTATCTATTATATCTGATAATATATTCTGGAATGTTTAGCTAATTGGAAATATGAAACCTAAATTTGAATTCAATAGTTTTGTTTTATCTAGAATAAACCACACATGTGAGCTATCTACAGTATATTTATTATTGTATTTAATATTTTACTTGTCAAACTATTACTATTTCAATTTTAGGGTGGCATTTAAATATAATGCAAATGAATTATTATTATTTTCATACACATAACAATACCAAAAATGTAGCAAAATTGGCACGGTAAAGCACAAGAGAGCTTCGTTGTTGCTCATTGTTACTCGTTGTTGCTCATTGTTGATCGTTGTTGCTCATTTTTGCTTGTTGTTGCACATTGTTGCTCATTGTTGCACGTTGTTGTACTTTATTGTTGCTCATTGTTGATCATTGTTGCTCGATGTTGCTCATTATTGCTCATTGTTGCTCTTTGTTGGTCATTGTTGCTCATTGTTACGCGTTGTTGTACTTTATTATTGCTAGTTGTTGCTCATTGTTGCTCATTGTTGATCATTGTTGCTCGATGTTGCTTATTGTTGCTCGTTGTTCCTCATTGTTGCTCGTTGTTGCACATTGTAGCTCGTTGTTGCTCATTGTTGTACTTTATTAATGCTCGTTGTTGCTCATTGCTGTTCGTTGTTGCTCATTGTTGCTCGTTGTTGGTCATTGTTGCTCATTGTTACGCGTTGTTATACTTTATTATTGCTCGTTGTTGCTAATTGTTGATCATTGTTGCTCGATGGTGCTTATTGTTGCTCGTTGTTCCTCATTGTTGCCCGTTGTTGCACATTGTAGCTCGTTGTTGCTCATTGTTGCTCGTTGTTGCTCATTATTGCTCATTGTTGCTCGTTGTTGCTCATTTGTTGGTCATTGCTGCTCATTGTTGCTCGTTGTTGCTCATTGTTGCTCGTTGTTGCTCATTGTTAGTCATTGTTGCTCGTTGTTGCTCATTGTTGCTCGTTGTTGCTCATTGTTCCTCGTTGTTGCTCATTATTGCTCGTTGTTGCTCATTGTTGGTCATCGTTACTCGTTGTGCATTTTAGCACCTACCAGGGAATGTAATGCATTGAAAACCGGCGCCATAACAAATCACTATAGCAAAGCATAGAACAGTGACGGGCGGTGCCCCTCTGCCGCGCAGGTGATAAAAATTGCAAATGTAGCCACTTATCCAACAAAAAAAAGTAAAAACCCTTAGTTCGATGATAATGAGTGCAAATCCAAGAAATATGAAGATCAACATCAACACTCACATACAGTAGAGTGGTGAGTGTTAACCCATCTCCCGAAAGCTTGAAGTATCATGCGGACGTCAAAAGATCCTAGAAAAATCTGATCACGAAATTTAAAATAAATCATATCAAGAAAGATGTGAGATTGTACTATCGCACATGTACAACATTTACAATGGCGATGGGCCGTCATACTTGCGTGACCTCATCAACTGTGTGCACAGACATTTCGGTTTCTGTAATACAGTAATAAATAGACAAAACTGCATGCAGTTCTGGTGTCTGGCGTAACGGCGTACATGCAGACAGGCGCACTGCTGTACTGGCGTAGGCCTACTACAATAAAATGGGGAAAGATAAGGATTCGGATAACGTGAAGGTGGTTGTGAGATGTCGTCCTTTACAGGAATCGGAGGTAATTCAAAAGTACCGAAACATTGTCGATGTTGACGAGGTTCGAGGTCAAATAACCGTAAGAACTTCAGACAAACGGCACGGCGAACCCCCTAAAAACTTCACGTTCGACCACGTATTTGGTCAGACGAGCAAACAGGTAGACATCTACAACACGACGGCGCGTCGCATTGTGGACAGCGTTCTGGAGGGTTACAACGGGACAATATTCGCGTACGGGCAAACGGGAACTGGTAAAACCTTCACGATGGAAGGAGAACGAACTCAGCCGGAGTTGCGAGGAATCATCCCCAACTCTTTCGCACATATATTCGGTCACATCCACAAGGCGAAGGACACGGCGCGGTACCTGGTCCGGGTATCCTACCTCGAGATCTATAACGAGGAGGTAAGCTGAAGTGGAACTAGTCCCTTATTACGTCTAGCAGCCTAGTGTACTACTGCAACTGTGTACCGGTACTACTACTGCCACTACTGACTACTGCACCAGGTGAACCTGGGAATGTCACGATTGGGGTACGTACTAAAAGGTAGAACGATCTATAACGGGCTATAACGATCTATAACGGGCTATAATTTTCTATAAACAAGCTATAACCACCTATAACGAGCTATAATACTGTAATATGAAAATTTACAATAAAAAAAACATATTTTAGCATGGATTTATTCTCCTAGTCAGTAATTTAATTAAGAAATTTGGTTTTTTTAGTCCATACCATACTGCTTTTCATCTTTTTGGTATCATGAAATCAGTCATTACTTCATTAGTCAGCATATATATTCATTAGTCAGGTACCCCCCCCCCCCCCCCCCCCCCCCATAGTGCTGTAGTATTCTTTGGGATAGTACAGTAGTAGTACCTAATTCATAGTCTAGTCCACTGTCCCATGGTTTATTCGCGCATCAACGTAAGGCTGATAACTGGTTTGCTTGTCGTTCTCCTCCGATCCGGGTTTCTCCCGTCTCTCCCGACTGCGTCACCGCACTATAAGAACATCTCGAATATAACCAACAAATGTTGAAATTTTACCGGTGGAGACTGGGAGATGTGACGCCGTGGTTCCGGCTCCGGGATGCCGGGAAAATCTGCAATAAGATATGATATATTCTGTTATTGTTACTGTGAGAGTATTGGCCTGACACGGAACGACGGGAGCGGTAAGCAGTAGGCCTAAGTAGTAGTGTAGTACGTCGATATGCTGATATAGGCGTTGTGTTGTAGTCGATATAGAATAAGTGAGCAATATAGGCCAATAAAAAAACGAACCAGTACTAACTGCAGTAGGCCTATCAATTAGGCATAGGCCTACCCTAATTTTTAACCTGCGGTATTTTTCACACCGCCGTGCGAATCCAAAAGTTAAACACACCCTATGGGCGTTTTTTAATGTAAATTTTCATATTATAGCTCGTTATAGGTGGTTATAGCTTGTTTATAGGAATTTATAGCCCGTTATAGATCGTTATAGCCCGTTATAGATCGTTCTACCTTTTAGTACGTACCCACGATTGGGGACATAGGATTAGATATTAAGGCAGGGCCTAGAGCAGAATGCGATTTTTGCTTTTTTTGCTTGCTTCACCTCACAGCCTCAATACGAATACAGCAAAAAGCTATCTTGCATTCTTGTAGTCCCTCAATTTCTTGTCTATCAGTCTGTTAGTCTACCGGTAGATGGTTTATATAGTGATACCTGTATACAATCCAGCCAATCACAGCCAATTCCATTCCAGCATAATAAATAGGCATATTCCGCTCTCATTGGCAGTACAGGATTAGCAATTACAAGTTGGCTGAATTTTTAGCCCGCGAGTGTTCTTAGCCCGCGGGTATTCTTAGCCCGCGAGGATTCTTAGCCCGCGAGTTAGTAAAGGAACAGGCTGACAGGTTAGTAAATGACAGAATGAGCATGTTTCAGAGGCGAATTGAGGTAACCAAAACAATAAACGTTATTGTTTTGTGGGCTAAGAATACTCGCGGGCTAAGAATTCCTGAGACCCAATTACAGAATTAGGCCAACTATCTTTACACCTAACACTTTTCAGATTGCACTGACTTTACTTTCTTTGCGGAAGGGACCCCGATAAGCAGATAAGTACAAAAGAATTGAAGTTTTGTTGCATAATCCGACAAGTTGAAGGATGAGTGTTCAAGTGGGAATTCTAATTCCGTAATTCAGTTCATATGAATTGAATATACGTCAGTATATTTTCTGAGTTAAACGTGTAATAGCCCGTTATAGATCGTTATAGCCCGTTATAGATCGTTCTACCTTTTAGTACGTACCCACAATTGGGGACATAGGATTAGATATTAAGGCAGGGCCTAGAGCAGAATGCGATTTAGCTCACTTTGCTTCACCTCAATACGAATACAGCAAAAAACTATCTTGCATTCTTGTAGTCCCTCAATTTCTTGTCTATCAGTCTGTTAGTCTACCGCTAGATGGTTTATATACCTGTATACAATAAAGCCAATCACAGCCAATTCCATTCCAGCATAATAAATAGGCATACTCCGCTCTCATTGGCAGTACAGATGCCATTAGGATTAGCAATTACAGGTTGGCTGAATTTTTAGCCCGCGAGTGTTCTTAGCCCGCGGGTATTCTTAGCCCGCGAGGATTCTTAGCCCGCGAGTTAGTAAAGGAACAGGCTGACAGGTTAGTAAATGACAGAATGAGCATGTTTCAGAGGCGAATTGAGGTAACCAAAACAATAAACGTTATTGTTTTGTGGGCTAAGAATACTCGCGGGCTAAGAATTCGTGAGACCCAATTACAGAATTAGGCCAACTATCTTTACACCTAACACTTTTCAGATTGCACTGACTTTACTTTCTTTGCGGAAGGGACCCCGATAAGCAGATAAGTACAAAAGAATTGAAGTTTTGTTGCATAATCCGAAGGATGAGTGTTCAAGTGGGAATTCTAATTCCGTAATTCAGTTCATATGAATTGAATATACGTCAGTATATTTTCTGAGTTAAACGTGTAATTGCATTAAATTATAGTCTATTATGCTGCTATGTTTTATAGTAAATTAAAAAATTATACAGTTGCCGCGTAGTTAAAAATTTATAAAAAAATTAAAATTTTAGATTTAATTAATTAAAGTACCCGTTGTCACGTTAGCTTAATAAACAATGAAAATAATTTATTAATTTACTCTGGAAACCACTCGATATAGGCCTAGTGCGGGTAGGTGCATTCTTCTTACAATTTCACCCATCATAACAACCAGTTAGTTGCTATGGTAAGATAACACCATTCATAATACTTCGTAATTCATAATAATAATAATAATTCGAAAGTGCATGGGCCTACTCAATTTATAGGCAGACGAAGACAAACATTACACGTTCGTGGGGCCTTCGCGCAGCACGAGGCCCAGTTATTAGATACAAATTAAAATTGAGCGACTGTATCACAAAATCAGGTTTTGAGAAATTTACCCACACCACCAATCAATCAAAGAAAGGGGGACAGTACGTGTTCACCCCCTTTAATCCCCCCCCCCCCCCCCCCCAACCTTCCCAACCACCAATACATAACCGGGACATCTACCACCCACGGAAGGGTAGCACGAACTTATTTCCAATCGCACGTTAAATATGCAAAGCCAGGTGGTTTATAGGAATATAATAAACGCAGTACTCGTTTTCATTATAAGCCTCTTTGCGTTCGTCCTGTTTTGTATTTAAATATATTTCTTAAACGCAGGCTGACGATATTTATAATAATAATAACTAGGGATGCGATCAATATGTGAAGCCAGGTGGTTTATATAATAATTTAGTCAACGAGGTACTCGTCTTCATTATATGCCTCGTTGCGCTCGTCGCTTGTCCTGTTTTGTCATAAAATATTTTTCCTAAACGCAGACTGACGATCTTTATACAGTTATAACTATGCGAAGTTTCGAAACTGTGCGATACATCTATGTGGAGATGTGTGATATGTGGAGATGTGTGATACAACGCCAACGCATCTTATGCCGATGTAGTAATATGGGTATTGAAATAATATTAAATCAATGTACACTCTTAAAGCTGCAGCGAAAAAATGTAGCTAATTTCCTAGGTTACATATAAAATAATAATATTATTTTTAAGAACATTAATTTTACTACTTTGCAAAAATTCAATTAAAAAATAACCAGACATATACATTGTGGAATAAACTATTTCAGATAAGCCTACACAACAGCCATGCCATGGATGGTATTTATGTTATTATATCTGTCATTTACCTGAGATAGCAATACAACACTTATAGTAGAGTCAATACAGGAAAGATGTTGGGATGTTGGAATGCTGCCTGGGCTGGAATAGCAATACTGGTTGCCTATTACAGTACAATTCCTCTCTGGTTAGTCTACAGCCACAACTCCAAGCTAGCTCCACACCAGCAGAGACATGACCAATAATCATTCCCAGCAACTAGCTGCTGCCTTACACACACATCCTTCCATCTTACCAGCATGTTAGCCAATAAATGAGCAGTATTTAATGAGAATCAATTTTTTATGACGTTTTAATTACTTTAGATCAATTAAAGACACAATTAATAAAGCAAATCACTTGAACTAATTAAAAACTATAATAGAATGGGGTATGTGGATTACATCTGTATAATTTTTAATTATAATTATTTAAATCTTATACTGTAAAACAATTAATTTCCTTTAAAAGGCAGGTTGAAAATGGTGTTTTTACCGTAATAACTTAATTAACTAATTAACTGCTATTATCTTAGCTTCTCGAAGGCCACAAGGAAATTCTACTTGGAAAATTTCTAAACTTTTGCCAAACAACATGTGTACCAAGTTTGGATAGATTTCATCAAAGATTGGCCGAGTTATTAACGTTTAAAATTGAACACTGCAAAAAAAGCGACAGAACGACAGAACTAGTCCTATCTGTCCATCTGTCGGTCTTTTAGTCTGTCTGTCAAAATATAAAAAAATACACCAGACCTAACTAAAAATTTTGCTATGGGGTTTTTTTGGTCTGTGATTTCGATTCTGGTATCAGTTTCTAGGATTTACGGATTATTCGTCCTGTCTGTCCGCCTGTCTGTCTGTCTGTCATTTGGTCTGTCCGTTATTTAAATTTGACGGACACACCAAAAGACAGACAGAATTGACAGAGAGACATACTAGAATCCATCAATAGTGAATACTGACATTGGAAATGAAATCACAGACCAGAATAACCCCATAACAAAATTTTATTTAGTTGTTGTGTGCCTTTTAAAATTTTGACGGACAGACCAAAAGACAGACAGAATGGACGGACAGACATAGTAGAATCCGTCAATAGTAAAAACTGACATTGGAAATTGAGTCACAGACCAGAAAAACCCCATAAGAAAATTTTATTTGAGTGTTGTATGCTTTTTTACATTTTGACGGACAAACCAAAAGTTTGCATTTTTTTTTTTATAATAATGAGATATAAAAATTTATTTAAAATTTAAAATTCAAGACCGGTGAGGGATTGTTTTTAAAGAAATATTCCCTACTTAAATTTTTTTAATTTGAGTTAAAATTTTTAGATTTTGGGGGTTTGGTGCCCAAAAGAGAGAATTAGATAGAATAAGTGATTTTTTAAGTCACTTTAGTTGATTATTTCAGCCTTTCTTTAGATTTTTATATTAGTTTTTCAGTTTAGTCTCAACCCCCCCTCCGGTTGGTTGGGAGGGGAATAGATAGAGAGGGAATATTTTTTAGTGTAACCCGAGTAGGTTTTAGGAGGAGGAGTAGTGTTTAATTATGGTCCTGCCCTAAAGATAGTGAGTTTAGTCATTGCGCAATTTTAGATTGCTTTAGAGAAAAATTTCTTAAAGATTGAATTTTTCTTCCTCTCACATATTTTTTTTTTAAATTAAGTGTGAGGGGGCAAAACCTCATTAAGTTTGCATTTTTTTTTTTTTATAATAATGAGATATAAAAATTTTATTTAAAAATTTAAAAATTCAAGGACCGGTGAGGGATTGTTTTTTAAAGAAATATTCCCCTACTTAAAATTTTTTTTAATTTGAGTTAAAATTTTTAGATTTTGGGGGTTTGGTGCCCAAAAGAGAGAATTAGATAGAATAAGTGATTTTTTTAAGTCACTTTAGTTGATTATTTCAGCCTTTCTTTAGATTTTTTATATTAGTTTTTTCAGTTTAGTCTCAACCCCCCTCCGGTTGGGAGGGAGGGGATAGATAGAGAGGGAATATTTTTTAGTGTAACCCGAGTAGGTTTAGGAGGAGTAGTGTTTAATTATGGTCCTGCCCTAAAGATAGTGAGTTTAGTCATTGCGCAATTTAGATTGCTTTAGACGAAAAATTTCTTAAAAGATTGAATTTTTCTTCCTCTCACATATTTTTTTTTAAATTAAGTGTGAGGGGCAAAACCTCATTAAGTTGCATTTTTTTTTTTTATAATAATGAGATATAAAAAATTTATTTAAAATTTAAAATTCAAGACCGGTGAGGGATTGTTTTTAAAGAAATATTCCCTACTTAAATTTTTTTAATTTGAGTTAAAATTTTTAGATTTTGGGGGTTTGGTGCCCAAAAGAGAGAATTAGATAGAATAAGTGATTTTTTAAGTCACTTTAGTTGATTATTTCAGCCTTTCTTTAGATTTTTATATTAGTTTTTCAGTTTAGTCTCAACCCCCCTCCGGTTGGGAGGGAGGGGATAGATAGAGAGGGAATATTTTTAGTGTAACCCGAGTAGGTTTAGGAGGAGTAGTGTTTAATTATGGTCCTGCCCTAAAGATAGTGAGTTTAGTCATTGCGCAATTTAGATTGCTTTAGAGAAAATTTCTTAAAGATTGAATTTTCTTCCTCTCACATATTTTTTTTAAATTAAGTGTGAGGGGCAAACCTCATTAAGTTGCATTTTTTTTTTTATAATAATGAGATATAAAAATTTATTTAAAATTTAAAATTCAAGACCGGTGAGGGATTGTTTTTAAAGAAATATTCCCTACTTAAATTTTTTTAATTTGAGTTAAAATTTTTAGATTTTGGGGGTTTGGTGCCCAAAAGAGAGAATTAGATAGAATAAGTGATTTTTTAAGTCACTTTAGTTGATTATTTCAGCCTTTCTTTAGATTTTTTATATTAGTTTTTTTCAGTTTAGTCCTCAAACCCCCCCTCCGGGTTGGGGAGGGGAGGGGGAAGTGGAGTGTTGTGGTTTTACCACACTTAATGCTTAAAAAATTAGTAGTATTTATAAATAATTTTCTCATGGAGGGTTAAGTGAAATTTTTATATTTTTTAAGGCCATTTATATAGGGGATTAGGTTATTTTAGTTATAAAAAACAAACTCGACAATAAAAATACCAACTGTTTAATAAAAACATTGTCTATTGTTAAGGTGGCTTGGTAGATAAAACCTGCTCAATGAAATTTAGTATTAAATGGCGGCTTTAGCGTGATAGTCCAAAGGTAGCATAATTAATTGTTTGTTTATTGCAAAATTGTATGAATGGTTTAATGTGTGTTTTGGTTTGTTTTTTATAACAATACAAAATTATTTATTTTGTGTATATTCAAAATAAAGATTAAAAAAAAACAAGACCCTAAAAATTTTTTAATTAAGGAGGAATTGGGGCACTCTTGATTATTTTGTTTGGGAAACACCAATTTTTTAGTAAAAGATTGGGGATTTTTGAAGCTTTGCTTTTTTTATTGTGCCAGCTTTTTGCTGGTTAACTGAAAAAATTACTTTAGGGATAACAGAGCAATAATAATAATGAGTTCTTATTAAAATTATTTATTGTGACATCGATGTTGGCTAAAGAATACTTATAGCGTAGGGGCTATAAATATTAAACTGTTCTTTTAATAATATTTTACTTGAGCTGAGTTTAGAACGGCGTGAGCTAGTTCAGATTATATTTTTAATTTTTTATTAACAACTTTTGTACGAAAGGACTTTGTTATTTATCTTTTTATAGATATAAAATGTTTGTTAACTCCATAATTAATCAGCCATTTAAAGGGCTTTAATCGCTTTTAGGGGTTTGGGGCCTATGAATACGTCCATATGGGTTCTTTAGTGATAGTAAAGAATTATAAAATTATTTTATCGTATTTAATGGTCTTTGCTATATTTGTTTTTTTTTTTTGTACTTGTTTTTTTGTTGTTGCTGGGCCAAGATGAGCTTATTTCTATCTGAGTGGCCTTTTTTTTATTGTATTTCTTGGATGTTTTCTTTTTTTTATAAACACCCCAATGTGTTGTTTTTTTATATTTGATAGAATATTTTGGGATTCCACTTCAATATGTTTTTGTGTGCTTATTGGATGAATGTTTTTTTGTTGTTTTTTTTCGTCCTTTCAATCTATTTTTTTTTTTTTTAAATGGTATTTTATTGTGTTTGTGTTTGTTTTTATGTTTATGTTTTTTTGTTTTACGACAACTAGCCCATTTTTTTTTTATATTTTTTTTGAAAGTGTACTTATTCCAATTATTATTATAATGATTTTTTGGGGGTCAGGAAAGGGGCGCTTTATAGCAAGTTCATATATATTTTGGTTTACAATCGTTTCTTCAGCCCCTCTTTTTTTTTTTGTAGTTTGGCTGGATTTCAGCATTTTTGGGGATAATTTTTATAGTTATCAGATTTTTGATAAAACAACGAATCAAGAGTCGGCGATGTTTTGGTTTTGAGTTATTATTTTTTGTTTTCTGATTAAGCTCCCACTTTTTGGGTTTCATTTTTGGCTCCCAAAAGCTCACGTGGAATCGCCGACAATTGGGTCTATAGTTCTTGCTGGGGCGATTCTAAAAATAGGATGTTATGGTCTAATTCGGTTTTTTTGGTGTTGGGACATACTTATAAAATTTAGATTTTTTTATTGAGTGTGGGCGATTTCATTTTTTTGTACAATAAGAGTATGTAGACTTTTTGTGACTTGTTCACAAATTGATATTAAACGAATAATTGCTTATTCGTCAGTATGCCACATATCTCTGTTTAGTGTTGTGATTATAATTGGGAGGGCATCCATATATAATCATGGGTTTCCCAGAGTTTAATGAGGCGTTTCAGTCTGTAGGTCGGCAGCGCTATATATATTTAATGGCTTATATTTTAGGATTGTTCATATTTTGCGCTTTACTGACGTCAGTAACTGCTCCATCAATATATCGCAATATTGCTTATGCACATTTATATTAGTAGTTCAATTATTTCAATAGACTTGTTACGTTGCAAGAATAAATGTGCAGAACCTTTTTAGTGGTGTTATTGCCTATCAGTAGCTACTACTTAATTACTGGGATGGGTAGATTTTTCGAAAATGAGAATAATAATATATATAGAATTTAGTTGGATAAGTACATTAGTCAAATAATTCCGCTGTCGTATTATTAATTTAGGCCTATTATACAGTACAAATAATTGTATACAGTAATAATTATTCTACAATATTAATAATAATAGGGTTTTATGTCGCCCGGGGATGTTTTAATACTTCACTTGTTGGTTCACAAGGTGGCGTGAATTTCTTCTGTTTGGTGGGGTTTAAGACCAGTAATAGTATAACGAAACCAATTTAAACCTTCCTATTTAATCCCTCTTGTACACTGTACAGGCAGTCAATAATACAGTAATATCACCAGTACAGCAATACTCGAGCTGAATATTTACTTATTTGTACTTCCCTCCTGTTTCACTCTAACATACTTGAGGCCGGTAGGTCCGCTTTTAGAGATAGGATATGCAACTAAAGACTGCCTGTTCAATAAGTGAATTTTAAATAGAAAGGCGAGGGTTAGGGGAGAGTGGCTTAACTTATTAGCGCTACTGGGGAGGACTGATAGGCCTAAGCGTACGTATAGCGCTGGTTCCCAGTGATATGTTTTCTCTTTTTTCCATTTTGAACAAAATTATATTATAATTGTCATTGTCATGATTATGCTTTAACAGGCGAGTTTGATAATCGAAATGAAGTAAAGTAGTGAACCGGTATATGTTGACTTGACACATACCAAGCTCAACTCGTTCCGATATGTCTTGCTGTTGTAAACACTGTAGGTAGACCATAGCTGAACGTGTACCACAGCTAATGAGGTTAGGGGAACTTTGTTACAATGTGAATAGTTTAACTGCGAACTTTGTTCCAATGGTGGCGAACTTTGTTCCAATGGTGGCGAACTTTGTTCCAATGGTGGCGAACTTTGTTTCAAAAAATGCGAACTTTGTTCCAGTCAATTAAAATTATATTTTAAAAATTACTTTTGATATTTCAACTATAATAATATATGTATAATGATAAACTGATTACGATGGATACTATTGAGTATTTATAATAAATTTGTGGCAGTCAGGAATCATTGGGTACTTTTAGAAAGATAAGGAACACGTCTGTGCTAATTGGCCAGTTAAACAGACGGACAGAAATCAAGCTCGGGCTATATTACGCTGCAGCTGTTTACCACTGTCTGTTCTTAATTAATAAAGATGCCGCCAGGGTCTAACAATTTTGGTGTGGTTCATTGGAACTAAGTTCGCAGCCTATTGGAACAAAGTTCTCAACTATTGGAACAAAGTTCTCAACTATTGGAACAAAGTTCTCAACTATTGGAACAAAGTTCTCAACTATTGGAACAAAGTTCACAACTATTAGAACAAAGTTCGTACTACTACTACTATGATCGGCATGCTGCATTGCAGCTGCATTAAGAATGCTGTGCCGGCTTGTCAACAAAATTGCACCGCCACAACTCCCTATCACCCATGACATTTGCTAGATCATCCGCATCTTTAAGGCCAGTGTCCTTTAAGATGCGTCTCAAGAAAGTCATGGGCTGTCCACCATGCTTATTCACTCCATGAGGCTGCCAAAGTACTAGATTATGCACTGGCTGGTCCTCACGGCGAAAGCAATGTCCTGCAAAGCGGAGGCGATTTTGTTCTAGTGTCAAGCTTGGGGGAACCAATGAGACACCTCCAATGTTATATAGTGTCTGGTTGGAGATGTGTGCATTGTATTTGACACAATGAACCCGGCGTAGCATTCTTGTGAATGTGCCATCCAGAGATTTGGTGTCCTCAGCAGTTAGAGCCCAGCATGGACTCCCGTAGAGGAGTACTGGAACTACTGCTGCTCTAAATAATCGGACCTTAAGTTTCCGATTAATTCTCGGTGACTTCCAAATCCTGGAAAGCCTATTCAAGGCTGCCCATGCCTTTCCCTTACGTATTCGAAGGTCCTCACCTGACTTCCGGATCCATGATCCCAGGTAACAGAAGTCGTCCACATGCTCAAGCATACCATCCTTTGAGCTTATGCTCATCCGATCAGAGACTTGCTGAGGACTTTCAAAGTTAACTGTCAGAATTTTGGTCTTTCTGGAGTTAATAAAAAGACCAACACTAGAAGCAGCATGTTCTAATGAGCTGAGGAGCCGTTGGGCTCCCTCTAATGATTCTGATAGTACTCCTAAGTCATCAGCAAAGTCTAGATCAGTTAGGTACTTGGCAGGATTTCCTCGACTTCTGGAGCCAGTAGGCGGAGTTATCATCACCCCATCATCATTATAATGATCTAAGGACATGCGTAGAACATAGTCAACCACAATAATGAACAAGAATGGTGCAAGTGTGTCTCCTTGGAGGACGCCCCATAACACTTCAAATGGTTCTGTGTCACCGTCAACAGTAGACACAAATGTTGTCGAACCATCGTATACTGATCTGATTGCTGCAATAATTTCATCAGGAATCCCATATAATGAAAGTATGCTGAACATACGTGAGCGAGAGACTGAATCAAAGGCCTTGAAGAAGTCAACAAAGATAACAGCCAGATGCCTGTCTTTCTTTTTTGATAACTCTTCAATTATCCTTCTAAGTGCCAAAATGGGCTCCATGGTCCCACGACCTTTACGGAACCCATTCTGATTTCCACGGAGCAGTCTCTCAATGGGATCCCTGATGCGATTTAATAGAATCCTATTGTATAGCTTTGCAGCAATCGAGATCAATGAGATTCCCCGAAAAGAACCATAGAGTGTAGGTTGCCCTTCTTGGGAACTGGCACCAACTTATTTGTTTTCATTTCTTGTGGGACTCTTGTTGTTCGGTACATGTCTACTATGATGGGATAGATGAGCTTTAAACACTCAGGTATTTTAAAGACCTCAGGGGGAACACCATCTACTCCACTGGCACGATTGGTCTTAATGCTCTTTGCAGCAGCCTTCACTTCTGCAAAGGAGATATCGCCAATGGGAATATCTGGGAGTACAGACTCAGACACTTTTACTTCAATAAAGTTATCAGGCAATACCCTGTCATTATTGAGGAGCTTTTCAAAGTGGGCTTTCCAACCATTGAGGCGATCGGCTGGTGATTCAGCCTTAACCTTGGTGGTTGGTTGGCTTTTCCGCCCAGTAAGCAGATTGATCGATTTCCATGCCTGGGATGATTGCCTGCTGTCATCAGCATCATTGATGGCATCAACCTGTTGGTTTATTAGCTCCTGTAGATTAGCAGAGTACTGCCTGTTCAGGGACCTAGATGCAGCCTTAACTGCATTCTTGGCTGCTGTAGTCTGTTTGAGTCGGGACTCTTTCTGCGCCTTATGAAGGTCATTTCGGCACTTCTGAATTTTGTTGTCAGTCCAGGGGGCCCTTTTCCTGTTTCGAGGGTATACAGGAACTGTTTCTGCAGCTGCTAACTTAACTGCTTCTGTAAAGGCAGTATAGCCCTCACAGTGATCTGCCGCCTCAGAGGCAAGAGCCTCATACCTGTTGCTCAGCTGTAGTGTGAAGCTGGATCTCACGCTTGGCTGTTGCAACAGAGAGGACCAGTCATGCCGCGGCAAGGCAGATTTCGTTGTTCTGCTAGCACGCAGACTAAGTCTTACCTTGGCCACAATAAGGCGGTGATCACTGGAGAAGGGTCGAAGTGTAAATGCATTACAGTCTTGTATAGAGCTCCTGTATTTCCTACGAAACAGAATATGGTCTATCTGGGACTTGTGACCACTGGGTCCACTATGAGTCCATAGCTTTCCAGTTCGCTTCTTGAACTGGGTTCCAGCCGAAAACAATCCATTTCCAGAGATAAAATCCTGAAGATGGACAGAATTTCGGTTAACACTATTGCTATAGACCCAGGGCGATGTAGGTGATTGATGCAGACTTGCATTAAAGTCTCCCAGGAATGTTAAGAATGCATGCTGATCCACTCCATCAGTAGCTGCTTGTAGATTGTGGTAGAAATTTTCCACCTCCTCTACAGGGGCAACACTAGTTGGAGAGTAGCACACAATCAGAACCACCTTAGGAAACTTCTTAGCCAGTCTTCCAGAACATGAGAAGTGGCAACGGATGATGCGGTTAGAGATTTGGTCTATTTTGTCCAATGCTGCATGTGCAGTTGGATTCATCAATAGACCAATTCCACCATTGCCACTATCATCTGCTGACGCGAGGGCGAGTTGCCAACCGCCCCCCATGTCCTTAATCAGAACCTCATCAGTCTGTCCAGTCTACTGGTAGAAAGTTCGCAACCCATTGGAACAAAGTTCGCAAATGTAGGTTTTGGAACGAAGTACCGTACACGCAGGTAATGGATGGTCTCTGGTAGGCTTATTCTGGTTCGTGTGCGGTACTTTGTTCCAAAACTTACTTTTGCGTTTAATCGGTACCCAGTAGGCCAATTTCAGTATGCAGTTACATTTTTAATGAATTTTTACTTCCTTTAAAATTGTTTGCGTTATTTTTTCGTTTCCTAACTGCCAAATATGCCCCTCTTCGGTTTTGATTCGTTATCCCATCGCTGGGTTACTTACGACTTTAACTTTGGGATAAAGCGGGGAATTTTATAAGGTTCCCGCCACTTTGTAAAATTGTTTTGTGCCCGGAAGCAAAGCCATATTTCAGCTCAACCTGAAAAGTATGAGTGCATAAAGCATGTTAATGATTTTAAAAATGTTTTTTCAGACCTTATGTCTTCACTTCAAGACCTAGTATTTTATACTGTAGTTAGTACTGTAGTTTAGATATTACGGTTTTATTTACTTGGTGCAATATTTCAAATGTACAAAGTCCTCAATACTTTGGAGAACGATACTAAAAGGTACGTCTGTAACTTCACAGCGACCACTGAACTGAACCTTTTACCCGGTTTTTTTACCCGGTCTTTTTACATTCCTGAAAGTAATTAAAAAGTACAGTAGTAGTTCGATATTTGATATAATTCAGAGTACCGCTTATTACAGAGCACTGTATTAGCTATAGCAGAACTACAATTGCATTACCAATTATTACTTATTAGGTGTAGCAGAACTACAATACAGTGTGCTTGCTGCATCTTAGACACTATTAACCAACCAGACCCCATACTACGGTGGCCCACAGCGGCCAGACGTAAAAACTTTATTTCATGACTATTACGCTTATTTTCGCGTATTACGGGTATTTACGCGGATTTACTTCTATACATAAATAGGAGACGGATTTCTACAACAATCGTGTTAATAAATTAATAGACTGTAATAAACAACAATATAGCTCAACATTTGGGCAGCTTTGAAGTACACCTTACATTCTTATTGAGACCTATATAAATAAAATTATTAATTAAGTAATTATTTCCGGCACAATTGACTATATATTACGTAGCTATTCATATATTAATTAATGTATATACTGAAATATAATATAATAATATCAAACATTGATGAAGTAAGAGTAAGAACAAGTATTGACTATTATATTGCTCTAAGAAAAATAACCCTGAGGTGTTTGTTTAATAAGAAAACAAAGAAATACGTTGAAAACAAAGAAATGCGTTGTGTTTAAATTTCCCTCCATTTCCCTATTGTATTCAGTTGCGACCAATTAAATGTAATGAATATCAGATGGCTGCCATTAATTTATTTACACGATTGATGCGGAAATCCGCGTAAACACTACGTATGGCCGCTGTGGGCTACCGTACCATACAGGGCCGCGGTGGGCCACCGTACCATACAGGGCCGCTGTGGGCCACCGTACCATACAGGGTCGCTGTGGGCCACTACCGTACAGGGCCGCTGTGGGCCACCGTACCATACAGGGCCGCTGTGGGCCACCGTACCATACAGGGCCGCTGTGGGCCACCGTACCATACAGGGCCGCTGTGGGCCACCGTACCATACAGGGCCGCTGTGGGCCACCGTACCGTACAGGGCCGCTGTGGGCCACCGTACCATACAGGGCCGCTGTGGGCCACCGTACCATACAGGGCCGCTGTGGGCCACCGTACCATACAGGGCCGCTGTGGGCCACCGTACCATACAGGGCCGCTGTGGGCCACCGTACCATACAGGGCCGCTGTGGGCCACCGTACCATACAGGGCCGCTGTGGGCCACCGTACCATACAGGGCCGCTGTGGGCCACCGTACCATACAGGGCCGCTGTGGGCCACCGTACCATACAGGGTTGCTGTGGGCCACCGTACCATACAGGGCCGCTGTGGGCCACCGTATCATACAGGGCCGCTGTGGGCCACCGTACCATACAGGGCCGCTGTGGGCCACCATACCATACAGGGCCGCTGTGGGCCACCATACCATACAGGGCCGCTGTGGGCCACCGTACCATACAGGGCCGCTGTGGGCCACCATACCATACAGGGCCGCTTTGGGCTACCGTACCATACAGGGCCGCTGTGGGCCACCGTACCATACAGGGCCGCTGTGGGCCACTGTACCATACAGGGCCGCTGTGGGCCACCGTACCATACAGGGCCGCTGTGGGCTACCGTACCATACAGGGCCGCTGTGGGCCACCGTACCATACAGGGCCGCTGTGGGCCACCGTACCATACAGGGCCGCTGTGGGCCACCGTACCATACAGGGCCGCTGTGGGCCACCGTACCATACAGGGCCGCTGTGGGCCACCGTACCATACAGGGCCGCTGTGGGCCACCGTACCATACAGGGCCGCTGTGGGCCACCGTACCATACAGGGCCGCTGTGGGCCACCTTACCATACAGGGCCGCTGTGGGCCACCGTACCATACAGGGCCGCTGTGGGCCACCGTACCATACAGGGCCGCTGTGGGCCACCGTACCATACCGGGCCGCTGTGGGCCACCGTACCATACAGGGCCGCTGTGGGCCACCGTACCATACAGGGCCGCTGTGGGCCACCGTACCATACAGGGCCGCTGTGGGCCACCGTACCATACAGGGCCGCTGTGGGCCACCGTACCATGCAGGGTTGCTGTGGGCCACCGTACCATACAAGGCCGCTGTGGGCCACCGTACCATACAGGGCCGCTGTGGGCCACCGTACCATACAGGGCCGCTGTGGGCCACCGTACCATACAGGGCCGCTGTGGGCCACCGTACCATACAGTGCCGGTGTGGGCCATCGTACCATACAGGGCCGCTGTGGGCCACCGTACCATACAGGGCCGCTGTGGGCCACCGTACCATACAGGGCCGCTGTGGGCCACCGTACCATACAGGTAGTATGGTACAGTTTCCCCCCCCTATTTCTTATATATACAGTATATATTGCTCTTCTTTTTACAAAAATAATTACTAATTTCTATATACAATTCACATGAAAGAAAATATTTATAACGAACCTGCCTTTAGGTAGGGTAGTTTTTGTACGAAGTTGTCCACAAAATGGCTCGGCCGCACGACAATTTAATGAATAACTGTGAAACAGGTATCGAATGAAATGTTCTCAAGTTGGTGAGAAAAAAGGTTTGAAAATTTTACTCTAAATGGTGCCGAGAAATTGGCACATATTGGCTTTTTGCACAGGTCCTATGAGGTTTAAAATACGCATTGCACCTGATTTTTAGCGGTTCTACAGTACAAGTGGGAATTAATTATTTTACATGGTAAGATATACAAATTATATTGCTAGATTCTCCATTTCCCATTCTATCAAAATGTTTAATTAATTTAAGAAATTTATGTTAAAAATGTATGTTTTTAATTTATTGTTAAATTCTACACGTAGGACACACACTCTCCATTGTCCACTAATTAAAGGGATATTATCATTAGCAGAATGGGGGACGTTAGTTCCCGCGAGACGTTAGTGCCCGCGGGCTCTAATGTCTCAGGACCCGCAAGTCATTAGTGCCCGGGAACCATGTCTGCAAGTGAGACGTTAGTGCCCGCGGGGGTCTTGGGACGTTAGTTCCTGTGAGACATTAGTGCCCGCGGGCACTACAGTAATGTCTTAGTACCTTTAGTGCCCGCGATCACATTGTAAAAGCTTCTGTGGGATATAACTGGCCCCTTTTGCTTCGCAATCCAGTTTCCCCCCAGGCGCTGGAATACTCTAAAAAGGTTCTCTAACTGTACATATATTCCCCTCGCCCGCAAGGTACCGTTACAGGTGTTTTAACGGACATAAAAGTCATTCTGCTATATACGTGTTTTAGCGGACATAGTAAGGCAAAAAACCTGCAATGCACCAAATGCCTTTCACAGCTTGGCCGTGATGATTCATATTATGACATCTAACAGCCGGTTGCTGACATGGAAACAGCCATTGGATGCATGGTTCTTTGTTTGGCTTGAGCCAATCAGAGCGATTTTTCCTGTCGACGTGTAGCTTTTCGGCCGATCATAAGGAGAGTGTTCAGTCTTACTGTTTTTACTTGATACTTTGTGTTATTGCTATCTAGGCCAGGAACAACGGCTCTAGAGTCAATTCGTTTTCATACTTTAGAAGAAACATTAGTAGGCTTAAATTATAGAGCGTATGACTGTTATCGATTCATATCAATGCATAACAATACTTTGTTCACATCTTGTCATATCATATCTTAACTTACTGTCTTAATGCTGTTTACTGTTGTGTTTTGGTTGAATATTATTTGGAGAACATATATAAAGAACCCAAATTTCCCAATTTTCTTGATACACTACAGGTTAGAGAGGCGGGTTATATATAGCGATTGCGACTTATATTGTTGTGGTTTGTAGTGAATTTAATGCTATTTGATAAGCACTACATTGGTCCGTTGCTGTTCTCTTTATATATGATAAAAATCATTGACGGTCGGCAAATTAGTGGGCAGTATTGTGTGTTACCGGTAGTGTGCATGATTGTGATTGATAACTAAGCATTTCCTAAAGAATGCGCCTCATACGTGAATCTTAAGCCTTACCGACTTACCGTTGCGTTTAGTATAAGTCATATCTCTGTTTACCTAGATAGAGCGCCACGTCCTAAAGGAACTGTTAATATTTCCCGAAAGTGAATAATACTCGTCAGAAATTAATTATTAACGATCAATCGAATAATACAGTACAGTAAGCTTACACTGCAATAATAATCTAAGCCCTCAGAATCCAGTCTCCCGGGAATATCCAGCGGGTGAATGGACGCGCACTAGGCTGGCTTCTACTAATGTTGTGTTTATTGGTATTAAATATTTGTCATCTTCTAAAGTATATTTATAAACCAAAAGACATATAAATTTTGGCAGGTTAAACTGCTGAAGGTCTTCAAAAGCGCGTACAACATAGTCGCGGGCACTAATGTCCCATAGGACGTTAGTGCCCGCGAGACGTTAGTGCCCGCCTAGTGACTTAGTTAGTATATGTAATAAATACAACAGGCCAGGAAAACATTTCCCGCTTCTTTAGTTCCTGCTGATGCAAACACTATATATAATAATGTACGCCCCCAGGCGGGGCAAATGGTAATTATTTATCACATAGATAGATATTATTAAAATTGATTTAAATAAAATGGAGTTAAAACCTCAGATTTGGTTACTGATGCAAACGACTCGTTATTTTCTTAAAACTTCAAAGATACAGTAATTTCCAGTCGTTAGTTCCCGCATCTCGTTATTTAACATTTTAATTTCAATTCTTTTGTGATTAAAAAATTAATTTATCCTGAGGCTGACTTACTCAACGTTAAATATTTTATAGTGTTCTCATGTTTATTACGTAACTAGAGAGTCGCTTAGCTAACAACAACATAAACCAATATTGGATATTGAGTTCCGTTTTGGAGTACACCTTGCAGACACTGAAGTTGCAATAACTTTTAAGTGTTTGAATGGATTTTGCTCAAATTACGTGCAAACCTTTTCTACGTCAATGTTCTTTCAACACATGTAATAAAATTTACGTTTTTATAGTAATTATATAAATTATTATTATTATATTTAAATTTTAAAGTAAAATTAAAATTCCACCAAAAATAATTTATTTTACTTTTTTTCACATTTTTCCATCGAGCCGCGTCGAACCTATCGAGCCGAGTTGGACCGATCGAGCCGCGTCGAACCTATCGAGCCGAGTTGGACCGATCGAGCGGAGTCGAACCTATCGAGTCGAGTACGTAGCCATGAGTAAGTATGTATGTGCACATTGATGATGGTTGTATGTATGTGCACATTGACATTGGCTCTAGCTGATAGTACGATAGGTCATTAGAGTTTGTAATAGGCTTTCTGTAATTCTTGCGAACCTAGATATTGTCTGCATGGTGCCGCCCACACCAGGGAATAGATATTGTCTGCATTGTTCCGCCCATACCAGGGGAATAGATATTGTCCGCATTGTTCCGCCCATACCAGGGGAATAGATATTGTCTGCATGGTGCCGCCCACACCAGGGGAATATATATTTTCTGCATTGTTCCGCCCATACCAGGGGAATAGATATTGTCTACATTGTTCCGCCCATACCAGGGGAATATATATTTTCTGCATTGTTCCGCCCATACCAGGGGAATAGATATTGTCTACATTGTTCCGCCCATACCAGGGGAATATATATTGTCTGCAGTGTTCCGCCCATACCAGGGGAATATATATTTTCTGCATTGTTCCGCCCATACCAGGGGAATAGATATTGTCTGCATTGTGCCGCCCATATCAGGGGAATATATATTGTCTGCATTGTGCCGCCCACACCAGGGGAATAGATATTGTCTACATTGTTCCGCCCATACCAGGGGAATAGATATTGTCTGCATTGTGCCGCCCATATCAGGGGAATATATATTGTCTTCATGGTGCCGCCCACACCAGGGGAATATATATTGTCCGCATTGTTCCGCCCATACCAGGGGAATATATATTTTCTGCATTGTTCCGCCCATACCAGGGGAATAGATATTGTCTACATTGTTCCGCCCATACCAGGGGAATATATATTGTCCGCATTGTTCCGCCCATACCAGGGGAATAGATATTGTCTGCATGGTGCCGCCCATAGCAGGGGAATAGATATTGTCTGCATTGTTCCGCCCATACCAGGGGAATATATATTGTCTGCATTGTTCCGCCCATACCAGGGGAATATATATTTTCTGCATTGTTCCGCCCATACCAGGGGAATAGATATTGTCTACATTGTTCCGCCCATACCAGGGGAATATATATTGTCCGCATTGTTCCGCCCATACCAGGGGAATAGATATTGTCCGCATTGTTCCACCCATACCAGGGGAATATATATTGTCTGCATTGTCCCGCCCATACCATGGGAATATATATTGTCTGCATGGTGCCGCCCATACCAGGGGAATATATATTGTCTGCATGGTGCCGCCCACACCAGGGGAATCGATATTGTCCGCATTGTTCCGCCCATACCAGGGGAATATATATTGTCCGCATTGTTCCGCCCATACCAGGGGAATATATATTGTCTGCATTGTTCCGCCCATACCAGGGGAATATATATTGTCCGCATTGTTCCGCCCATACCAGGGGAATATATATTGTTTGCAATGTGCCGCCCATAGCAGGGGAATAGATATTGTATGCATGGTGCCGCCCATTCCAGGGGAATAGATATTATCTGCATTGTTCCGCCCATATCAGGGGAATATATATTGTCTGCATGGTGCCGCCCACACCAGGGGAATAGATATTATCTGCATACCAGGGGAAAGTGTTTAAAGGCTTTTGAAAATAAACAAATTAAAAACACTTTATTCAACATCATAATAATAGATATAACAAATCTAACTTCGTCAACAAAGTCCCTTCCCTTTGACTATTAAAGTTCCATCTTAAAATATAATAATTCATTGTTATCTGTCCAAGTAATAGTGGCTGGGAGATCAAATAGACCATTTTTTGTTCTCTCAGCTTCGTCGAATTTTTAGAGAACCGGAACAGCTCAATCAGGGTACTTGTTTGATGGGCAGGTTCGTTTAAAGGCGTTGTAGTTTATTACCAATTAACTAACTATTTGGGGGTGGAAATAACGTATCGGGAAGATTTAAATTAATTATTAAGTTTTAATGGAAAGTGTAAACTAACTAAAGTGGTTTATTCTTTCTCCAAGTAACTAGAGCAAAACTATAGGCCTGGCAGAGAGGTTGGTAACAATGTTGGACTCCGTGATTCCTCCAATCGGGATGGGCATTGGAGGCGGAACCAATCGGATCGCGACTCCTAGATGACTGCAGTCGGTTACCCGCACCCAGTAGGAACTCAACAGTCACGGGATGACCACGACGGGGTGCAGTGAGGTTCGCTTACCTAGCAGCCGATGTATGAGGTGACTGAATCTTGGTGACTCTAACTCTGAAACCAAGCTACAGTAGTGCACCGAATAAATAAACCTATAAAGTTACAAATAATAATCGAATAATCAGTCTATAATGCCCATGTAACCAATAATCTATATGTAGATTATATGTAACTTATTATGTCCATGTAACCATATGGTCAAAGTTGTTCTTGGCCCATTCAATATTCTTTAGTACCTGCAATATTCTCTTTGGTTTTACTAGCTTTGTTGTCTTCAAAACATTGTAGATTTCTTTTGATGCTCCGCTGGCGAGAACTTTTGCAAATTGGTCAATGTATGATTTAGCGAATCCTATTCCGATGCTGTAAGATTCATAATTATTCTCGTTAGTACTGCAGACACACAAACTACAGTAGTTGAGTCCCGGTAGTACTTTAATGTACCGTCCCTCCGTTTAGTACTGCAGACACTCAGACTAGTTGAGTAGGCCTACCGTTAGGCACTTTAATGTACCGTACATCCCGTTATTACAATAGTACCAATAATAGTAACAATAATAGGCAGTGTCTTTCTATGTAATTATTATTGTAATTCCATTAATTAATATGTATACAGACAACTCGTGTCCATCAAGTAAATATTAATGGTTTATTATTTTGGTTTTGTTGTTGGTTAATCAATCCTTAACTCTAATTTAAAATGGGCTACCAATTTAATTAAAGTCACACCAAAATTTATGAACATTTCATTAAAAAATCGCAATAATTTTTATTGTCCGTTTAAATCCTTTTTTTGTCCTTTTTTTTTTATTTTTTATGTCCTCCAAAAGTCTAATGTTAGGTTCCATGCTACCGGTTTCTCTACTGCTGTTCTCTCAGGCTATCAGTACCGGTATTAGTATATATAGCACTATTTTGCTGTATTGTATGTACAGATGTAGGTATAAAGCAGGTATTTCTGTGTTTTAGTACCGGCACCGGTACCGGCACCGGTAATGCTATAGGCCTACTGTGTAGCCTACCATTTAAATACGGTAATGGTAGGCCTACCGGTTGTGCTAATAAATTTTAAATAATTGATAGGCCAAACTGGATTGCAGGATTGTGGAAAATGTGGATATACCTTTCACATAATTTAGGCCTATTACTGTATTAGTTTTACCGTCTCTGTAACCTGCTCCTTTCCCTTAATTAGTTAAATGATCGTTTATTGTTTTGGTTAGAAAATCCCGCCTCTGTAACCTGCCCCTTTCCCTCAATTAGTTAAATGATCGTTTATTGTTTTGGTTAGAAAATCCCGCCTCTGTAACCTGCTCCTTTCCCTGAATTGGTAAAGTGACCGTTTATTGTTTTGGTTAGAAAGGCCCGCCTCTGTAACCTGCCCCTTTCCCTCAATTAGTTAAATGATCGTTTATTGTTTTGGTTAGAAAATCCCGCTTCTGTAACCTGCTCCTTTCCCTCAATTAGTTAAGTGATCGTTTATTGTTTTGGTTAGAAAATTCCGCCTCTGTAACCTGTCCCTTTCCCTCAATTAGTTAAATGATCGTTTATTGTTTTGGTTAGAAAATCCCGCCTCTGTAACCTGCTCCTTTCCCTCAATAAGTTAAGTGATCGTTTATTGTTTTGGTTAGAAAATCCCGCCTCTGTAACCTGCTCCTTTCCCTCAATTAGTTAAGTGATCGTTTATTGTTTTGGTTAGAAAATCCCGTCTCTGTAACCTTCTCCTTTCCCTGATTTGGTAAAGTGACTGTTTATTGTTTTGGTTAGAAAACTCGGCCTTAACCTGCTCCTTTCCATCAATTGGTAATTGTTTTGAGTGTTTTGCTACGTCATGTGGTAATCGATTATCGACAACAACCACAAACTATTAAATATAGAATCTTTTTACCACAGGCGCATATGGAAATCTATCTCATAGTCTATAAATCATGGAATCATGGAATGTTTTGGCACAGGCATAGTGAAATCAACTGTCTGACAGTCCAGAAATCAGCAGTCTGACAGTTTGAAGAAATACATACATAAAAAGTCATTAAAAGGACAATAAAAGTCATTAAAAGGACAACAAAAGTCATTATGCATAATTCGTAAAAAAGAAAGGACAAAAAAAGTCAAATAAAAGGACATAAAAAATCACTGCCTTAAAAAATTATACAGTATTACCCCAAAAAAATTATTCAACACCAAATAAAATAAAGTCGCCACAAATAAAATTATTCAAACACCAAAATAAATAATACTCCCCAAAACCAATTATTAGCACCAAAATAAATGACAAAACCCCCAAAACAAATACAAATTTTCCTAAGAATAAATAAAATACATTTCCCCCCAAAATAAATACACAATCCCTTAAAATAAATATACAATCCCTTAAAATAAATACATAGTCCCCCAAAATAAATATATAATCCCCCAAAATAAATACATAATCCCCCAAAATGGGAATATATATTTATTTTAATATTGGTTATATAAATAACCAATATTAAAATAAATATATATTCCCCTACCCAAAATAATCATACTGTATATTCTACCAAAATAAACAGACTCTTAGTTACAAACTCTCGGTTGCAGACTATTGATACCAGGATCGACGGGTGAATACAAAACATAGTCCCAAGACTTTAGTGCCCGTTCTGTACAAAACAAAGAGGTAAAGTCGCATTTGGTCCCAAAGAGCGTTATGTCCCCTTGCCGTTTAAAGGAACAGGTTTAGCAAAGGAGCAGGTTACTGAGGTGTATTGGGGAAACCAAAACAATAAACGAAAGTTAAGACATGTTTCAAGATTATGCAGGTCTTTATAATTGGGTCTTTGTATTATACACACAATCTTTTGGGGAATGAATAATTGTTTTGGGGGGAGTGAATAATTGTTTTTGGGGATGAATTATTGTTTTCTGGGGATGAATTATTGTTTTTGATGAGAGAGATTTTCAAAATTGGGGGATGTAAATTGGTGTTAGAAAAAAATATATTTGTTGCTATATAATTTTTTTTGGTGTGAAATCATCTAATTTGGGATGGCATTCTAATAGTGGCGATTAAAAAGTTCCATCGATTTCGAAGATTATCGGATACCACTTACTGTATGGTTGAAAGTCTCGATAAGGGCGTATGATATGCCCGAATTTTTTTCCAGCATAACTTTGCTGGTGTAGGGTACACCTGACTACAAACATGCCCCCACTTTTTATCCACTTTGCATACATTTATGGATATTTAACTAACCTAGTTGTTTTTTCTATGTCTTCCCAATATCTAAGCAGCCCCTTTCTCAGCATTTGAGTATTGTCAAAGAAAGATATTTGTAGCAACGATTGAACTAAGTCGGGATTCATAATTTCGGTGTTTGTTATTGAAAATGTGATATTAAACATCATCGCCAACACACTATGACAAAAATAAACCAATTAGTTAGATTATTTCCAGACCGACCAAGCCTTGTATCAACTTACTCCCACTACTCAATATGAGCTCGCAACTCTAGTCTTAGATGTAGCGTCTTCAACGCATCACATCCAGTGTTCGCAATGAGTCATTGTAGCCTAAAACCCATCTATTACCACAGGTTGTAGATTGTCACCGGCTCACCACAACTCACCAACCAGTTATCACCGAGATAATACGGTGCCTTTAGTGGCACTGGACCGAGATAATACGTGTGCAATGTATTTTAAGCCATGAACCCTTGCAGCATCCTGGTGCACGTACGTACAGTACCATCAATGTATTTGGTGTCTTCTACACTAAGAGCCTATAAGGGACTACTGCCGTATATCAGAGCATGTGCTATACTGCTGCCCGGAATAAATTTACTGTCATAGAAGTTAATTTTCATTGTGATTTCCATATTCGTGATAGTTTATTTAATGCAGACCATGCCTTATTCCCCTTTAGAATTCGGAGATCTTCAACAGAACTGAACCCTAATACACAATTTTGTTGCCACGCAAGAGAATTTCAACAGGATCTTATTCCTATGCAATTTAACATTTAATCTGATGGATAGTTTAGCTACGAACGAAATCATACTGATTCCATGACATTTTGATGTGAAGATAATACTCTATCATATCTTAATGTTTCCTTCTTTGGTATAGCATCCAACTTTTTAGTAGTTCCAATTTCTTGTGGTGTGATCTTCTTATTTAATTTCGGTATTTTATTTTATTTCATAGCTATCCAATAAATGGCACTACGATAAAAATACTTGAAACAAAGATTATAATACTTAAATAGTTATAATATTACTATTATTTCTATAATAATAGTAATTATAATGATGATAATGATCGAATTGCACTAATGTGCAGTGCCGGCGGACCCAGCAACATTGCACCCCCAGATCTCATGGTCAGCCACACACACAGCGCCGACGACCCAGTAACATTGCACCCCCAGATCTCATGGTCAGCCACACATAGTGCCGGCCGACCCAGCAACATTGCACCCCCAGATCTCATGGTCAGCCACACACACACAGTGCCGACGACCCAGTAACATAGCGCCGCCAGATCTCATGGTCAGCCACACACAGTGCCGGCCGACCCAGCAACATTGCACCCCCAGATCTCATGGTCAGCCACACACACACAGTGCCGACGACCCAGTAACATAGCGCCCCCAGATCTCATGGTCAGCCACACACAGTGCCGATGGACCCAGCACCATAGCGGCCCCAGATCTCGCGGTCAGCCACACACAGTGCCGGCAGACCCAGCAACATGGCACCCCCAGATCTCACGGTCAGCCATACACAGTGCTGAAGGACCCAGCACCATAGCGGCCCCAGATCTCGCGGTCAGCCACACACAGTGCCGGCAGAGCCAGCAACATGGCACCCCCAGATCTCACGGTCATCCACACACAGTGCCGGCCGACCCAGCAACATTGCACCCCCAGATCTCATGGTCAGCCACACACACACAGTGCCGACGACCCAGTAACATAGCGCCCCCAGATCTCATGGTCAGCCACACACAGTGCCGATGGACCCAGCACCATAGCGGCCCCAGATCTCGCGGTCAGCCACACACAGTGCCGGCAGACCCAGCAACATGGCACCCCCAGATCTCATGGTCAGCCACACACAGTGCCGACGGACCCAGCAACATAGCATCCCCAGATCTCATGGTCAGCCACACACACACAGTGCCGACGACCCAGTAACATAGCGCCCCCAGATCTCATGGTCAGCCATACACACACAGTGCCGACGAGCCAGTAACATAGCACCCCCAGATCTCATGGTCAGCCACACACAGTGCCGGCCGACCCAGCAACATTGCACCCCCAGATCTCATGGTCAGCCACACACTCACAGTGCCGACGACCCAGTAACATAGCGCCGCCAGATCTCATGGTCAGCCACACACAGTGCCGATGGACCCAGCACCATAGCGGCCCCAGATCTCGCGGTCAGCCACACACAGTGCCGACGGACCCAGCAACATAGCGCCCCCAGATCTCGCGGTCAGCCATACACAGTGCAGGCGGACTCAGCAACAGCGCCCCCAGATCTCATGGTCAGCCACACACAGTGCCGATGGACCCAGCACCGTAGCGGCCCCAGATCTCGCGGTCAGCCACAGACAGTGCCGACGGACCCAGCAACATAGCGCCCCCAGATCTCAGTGTCAGCCACACACAGTGCCGACGGACCCAGCAACATGGCACCCCCAGATCTCACGGTCAGCCATACACAGTGCCGACGGACCCAGCAACATAGCGCCCCCAGATCTCGCGGTCAGCCATACACTACTACTACTACTACTACTAGGATCGGCATGCTGCATTGCAGCTGCATTTTTAAGAATGCTGTGCCGGCTTGTCAACAAAATTGCACCGCCACAACTCCCTATCACCCATGACATTTGCTAGATCATCCGCATCTTTAAGGCCAGTGTCCTTTAAGATGCGTCTCAAGAAAGTCATGGGCTGTCCACCATGCTTATTCACTCCATGAGGCTGCCAAAGTACAAGATTATGCACTGGCTGGTCCTCACGGCGAAAGCAATGTCCTGCAAAGCGGAGGCGATTTTGTTCTAGTGTCAAGTTTGGGGGAACCAATGAGACACCTCCAATGTTATATAGTGTCTGGTTGGAGATGTGTGCATTGTACTTGACACAATGAACCCGGCGTAGCATTCTTGTGAATGTGCCATCCAGAGATTTGGTGTCCTCAGCAGTTAGAGCCCAGCATGGACTCCCGTAGAGGAGTACTGGAACTACTGCTGCTCTAAATAATCGGACCTTGAGTTTCCGATTAATTCTCGGTGACTTCCAAATCCTGGGAAGCCTATTCAAGGCTGCCCATGCCTTTCCCTTATGTATTCGAAGGTCCTCACCTGACTTCCGGATCCATGATCCCAGGTAACAGAAGTCGTCCACATGCTCAAGCATACCATCCTTTGAGCTTATGCTCATCCGATCAGAGACTTGCTGAGAACTTTCAAAGTTAACTGTCAAAATTTTGGTCTTTCTGGAGTTAATAAAAAGACCAACACTAGAAGCAGCATGTTCTAATGAGCTGAGGAGCCGTTGGGATCCCTCTAGTGATTCTGAGAGTACTCCTAAGTCATCAGCAAAGTCTAGATCAGTTAGGTACTTGGCAGGATTTCCTCGACTTCTGGAGCCAGTAGGTGGAGTTATCATCACCCCATCATCATTATGATGATCTAAGGACATGCATAGAACATAGTCAACCACAATTATGAACAAGAAGGGTGCAAGTGTGTCTCCCTGGAGAACGCCCCATAACACTTCAAATGGTTCTGTGTCACCGTCAACAGTAGACACAAATGTTGTCGAACCATCGTATACTGATCTGATTGCTGCAATAATTTCATCAGGAATCCCATATAATGAAAGTATGCTGAACATACGTGAGCGGGAGACTGAATCAAAGGCCTTGAAGAAGTCAATAAAGATAACAGCCAGATGCCTGTCTTTCTTTTTTGATAATTCTTCAATTATCCTTCTAAGTGCCAAAATGGGCTCCATGGTCCCCCGACCTTTACGGAACCCATTCTGATTTCCACGGAGCAGTCTCTCAATGGGATCCCTGATGCGATTTAATAGAATCCTATTGTATAGCTTTGCAGCAATCGAGATCAATGAGATTCCCCGAAAAGAACCATAGAGTGTTAGGTTGCCCTTCTTGGGAACTGGCACCAACTTATTTGTTTTCATTTCTTGTGGGACTCTAGTTGTTCGGTACATGTCTACTATGATGGGATAGATGAGCTTTAAACACTCAGGTATTTTAAAGACCTCAGGGGGAACACCATCTACTCCACTGGCACGATTGGTCTTAATGCTCTTTGCAGCAGCTTTCACTTCTGCAAAGGAGATATCGCCAATGGGAATATCTGGGAGTACAGACTCAGACACCTTTACTTCTATAAAGTTATCAGGTAATACCCTGTCATTATTGAGGAGCTTTTCAAAGTGGGCTTTCCAACCATTGAGGCGATCGGCTGGTGATTCAGCCTTAACCTTGGTGGTTGGTTGGCTTTTCCGCCCAGTAAGCAGATTGATCGATTTCCATGCCTGGGATGATTGCCTGCTGTCGTCAGCATCATTGATGGCATCAACCTGTTGGTTTATTAGCTCCTGTAGATTAACAGAGTACTGCCTGTTCAGGGACCTAGATGCAGCCTTAACTGCATTCTTGGCCGCTGTAGTCTGTTTGAGTCGGGACTCTTTCTGCGCCTTATGAAGGTCATTTCGGCACTTTTGAATTTTGTTGTCAGTCCAGGGGGCCCTTTTCCTGTTTCGAGGGTATACAGGAACTGTTTCTGCAGCTGCTAACTTAACTGCTTCTGTAAAGGCAGTATAGCCCTCACAGTGATCTGCCGCCTCAGAGGCAAGAGCCTCATACCTGTTGCTCAGCTGTAGTGTGAAGCTGGATCTCACACTTGGCTGTTGCAACAGAGAGGACCAGTCATGCCGCGGCAAGGCAGATTTCGTTGTTCTGCTAGCACGCAGACTAAGTCTTACCTTGGCCACAATAAGGCGGTGATCACTGGAGAAGGGTCGAAGTGTAAATGCATTACAGTCTTGTATAGAGCTCCTGTATTTCCTACGAAACAGAATATGGTCTATCTGGGACTTGTGACCACTGGGTCCACTATGAGTCCATAGCTTTCCAGTTCGCTTCTTGAACTGGGTTCCAGCCGAAAACAATCCATTTCCAGAGATAAAATCCTGAAGATGGACAGAATTTCGGTTAACACTATTGCTATAGACCCAGGGCGATGTAGGTGATTGATGCAGACTTGCATTAAAGTCTCCCAGGAATGTTAAGAATGCATGCTGATCCACTCCATCAGTAGCTGCTTGTAGATTGTGGTAGAAATTTTCCACCTCCTCTACAGGGGCAACACTAGTTGGAGAGTAGCACACAATCAGAACCACCTTAGGAAACTTCTTAGCCAGTCTTCCAGAACATGAGAAGTGGCAACGGATGATGCGGTTAGAGATTTGGTCTATTTTGTCCAATGCTGCATGTGCAGTTGGATTCATCAATAGACCAATTCCACCATTGCCACTATCATCTGCTGACGCGAGGCGAGCGAGTCGCCAACCGCCCCCCATGTCCTTAATCAGAACCTCATTAGTCTGTCCAGTCTGCATTCGGTGCTCTTGAACACCCACTGCGCTAAGAGAAAGCTTATCTGCCAAGGCAGTCAGCTCACCTTGTCGCATTGGGGACCCGAGTGTTAGGGTGTTTACTGAGGCTAGTCTAGTGACTTGCCTCAGATTCACCAATGGCTTTGTTGGTCGGGGTGGAACATGAGAGTAGCCTCCAACTCCAGAATCCCTCTCCCCATCACAATCTGGCCTCCCTGGTGACCCAGGGTTTGGGCCAGAAAGGTCATCAGGAAAGGGACTCAAAGAATTGTTGGCTGCTCTCTCTCCAGTAGGGGGTGAGACAGGCAGCCGGTCAGGAGTTAACTGACGCCTGTGAGGCCGATTGTGTCCGGTAATTCCACTGGCCTCTAGTTGTCGGACCTCCGCATTGCTAATGTAATCCATAGTGGGGGTTGGGGGGTGCTTTTTTGCCGAGTCAGCTCTCGGGGCAAATACCACACCCAGGTTTGCCATTCCACAGGGTGGGTGTCGCAATGGAGTCAGATATGAGGCCCATCAGCCATATCTAATCTGGCGCACATGACCCACCATTGGCTGTTGCAGCTTATCTGCTGGGCCATGCCCTGTACCCTTGCTGCCAGGTGCAGGTCGCAGTGAAGTGCTCTCAGAGTGGACATGAGAACACTCTACTCCCGACCAGCCATTGGTAGATCACCATCTGCCTGGTCAGGCCATATACCCCTGCAGCCAAGTATATGGGTCCTTAATCCAGGACCAAGGGCGTCCTTATCCCAGAACAAAGGGGGTCCTAGTTACAGGACCAGAGTAAAGCCCTAGTAAAAGGGTCTATGCAGCTACAGGTGGCACCTCCTTTATGCTGCATGGAGGTGGCAAGTTTTCTTGATCAATGACCTAGAATACCTGACCTGACCTTAAGTGCCTTAGTGCCGGCGGACCCAGCAAAATAGCGCCCCCAGATCTCATAGTCAGCCACACACAGTGCCGATGGACCCATCACCATAGCGGCCCCAGACCTCGCGGTCAGCCACACACAGTGCCGACGGACCCAGCAACATAGCGCCCCCAGATCTCAGTGTCAGCCACACACAGTGCCGATGGACCCAGCACCTTAGCGGCCCCAGATCTCGCGGTCAGCCACACACAGTGCCGACGGACCCAGCAACATGGCATCCCCAGATCTCACGGTCAGCCATACACAGTGCCGATGGACCCAGCACCATAGCGGCCCCAGATCTCGCTGTCAGCCACACACAGTGCCGATGGACGCAGCACCATAGCGGCCCCAGATCTCGCGGTCAGCCACACACAGTGCCGACGGACCCAGCAACATAGCGCCCCCAGATCTCAGTGTCAGCCACACACACACAGTGCCGACGACCCAGTAACATTGCACCCCCAGATCTCATGGTCAGCCACACACACAGTGCCGATGGACACAGGAACATAGCGCCCCCAGATCTCATGGTCAGCCACACATAGTGCCGGCCGACCCAGCAACATTACACCCCCAGATCTCATGGTCAGCCACACACAAACAGTGCCGACGACCCAGTAACATAGCGCCGCTAGATCTCATGGTCAGCCACACACAGTGCCGATGGACCCAGCACCATAGCGGCCCCAGATCTCGCGGTCAGCCACACACAGTGCCGACGGACCCAGCAACATAGCGCCCCCAGATCTCGCGTTCAGCCATACACAGTGCAGGCGGACTCAGCAACAGCGCCCCCAGATCTCGCAGTCAGCCATACTCAGTGCCGGCGGACCCAGCAACATAGCGCCCCCAGATCTCACGGTCAGACATACACAGTGCAGGCGGACTCAGCAACAGCTCCCCCAGATCTCGCAGTCAGCCATACACAGTGCCGGCGGACCCAGCAACATAGCGCCCCCAGATCTCGCGGTCAGCCATACACAGTGCCGGCGAACCCTGCAAAATAGCGCCCCCAGATCTCACGATCAGCCACACACAGTGCCGGCGGACTTAGCAACATAGCGTCATCAGATCTCGTGATCAAACATACAGTTTCCTCCCATATTCTCAAGTCCAGTGTTCTTGATCAGGCTTCTGAGGAAAATCATTTAGAGGAACTTGAGGAAAGTTGATACTCCCCTAACAAAAGCCAGGTTCTAACCTCTGAGTTTGCTTAAGCACTAGCGTAAAGTGTCTTGTTAAGGACACAACAGTGCGAAATTTATGCAGCCTTTAGTCGGATTTGAGCCTTGGCTGGGAATCTGGCATTTGTGGCTGGTGATCTGAAATTTTACGACCTAAAAATCTATTGCCTTCCTAAAAAGGAAGTTTTGATATAATATATACGAGTTGCACCAGGGGTTTCAAACTTGTATTTTTCGGTGCTGTGTGCAGAATTTGCTGCCAGCACGAAATTTTGAAAATCCATTCAATAGTTCAATTGATTGTGACAATTATTTTTAGAGGTTTGTGGCCGTTCTGAATTCAATGGAATAAATAATTATATAACTAAACATCTCAAACTTGTATTTTCCGAAAGTGGGTGTAAAATTTGGTGCTAGCACGAAATTGTAATTTTGAAAACCATCAAATATATCAATTGATTGAGTCACCTTGTTACTTGTGTTATACGGGTTTGTGAGGGTTCTGAATTCAATGGAATAAGTAAAAATTGCATAAGAGTTCTCAAACTTGTATATTTCGGCGGCGTATGGAAATTTATTGTGCCAGCACTAAATTTTTTAAAATAAGAATTCTGATCAATAGATAGTATCATCTTGTTTCTTGCGTTATACGGGTTTATTAGGGTCCGGAATCGGATGGAATCCATAAAAACAGCACTGAACAATGGCTCTGATCTCAAATTTGTACTTTTTGATGATGGTTACGAAATTTGTAGCTAGGACCAAACTGTGCCACATTACGCCGAAAAATACGAGTAGCTCCAGAAAATTAGAAATGTATTCCATTACTATCAGCGCCCCAGAAAACCTAAAAATGTTAATTTTATAGGGTGACCCATGAGTATCACACAAAAATACAAATTAAATTATAAATCAAATAAAATTAAATTAAAAAATGTAAAAAATTTATTTCGAATATTTCATAAAAAGAAAAAATTAATTAATTACCGGTAATTAAATATAAAAATAATGAAGAAAAAATAATAAAAATAAAAAAAATTCATAAAAATAAAATATTTAAATTTGTTTATTACATTTTATTTATTTTTATTTAATTTGTATTTTTGTGTGATACTCATGGGCCACTATACACTAGTATTTCGGTTCAACCCTTTCAACGCTTTCTCATTTTTACCACTTCTGAACAAAACCATAATATTACACCTTTAATTACAGTTTCAACAGCTCATGTAAAAGCTTTTGTGGGATAACTGATTCGTTTGCCTTGTTGGCCAGTTCCCCCCCAGTCGCTAAGAATACTCTCAAAGTGATCTATAGTTAAAAATAGTGCAAGTTACCAGCTTATTGGCTGATTTGCTGTACGCAGGCATCTGGGCTCTGTTTAATCGGCCAACACGCCTAGGGAGGTTGCGTCATAGCCTTGTTTTTGTATCTCCCAATAGAATTTGAGTCAGCCTTGATTTTGACCTATCACAGAGCTGCTGAACTGAAAATTTCCTATCTCACTGCTCTTTCTCTGTGTTGAACGGGAGCTTCGTGGAATAAGGGAGTTGGTATCCTCGTATAGAGCAGTAGTCACGAGTTTTTCAAAGCCACGAAAGAACGGCTTTTTAGAGTTTTATGTTTTCTGCTTTTTAGCGCAACACTAGTAGGTTTAATTATAAGGACATATATCCTTTAACTGCACCTCGCATTTAACTCGCATTTGACACACCGTAGTCACGGCCTTTAATAACTGGCTTTGTGAATACTGCATACTGCTATTTGTTGTCGGTTATTCATTATATTTGTTGATGAATTATTATATTGGAATAACGAGAAATAACCCCGACACCCAATATTCTTGATATACCGAAGGTAAGAGAGAAAGGTTACAGATAAACGATTGTGACTTATGTTAAAGTGGTTTGAAGTGAATCTAATGTTATTTGATAGACCCTACATGAGTCAGTCTGTGTTCCTTTTATATGTGACTAAAATCAGTGAAGATCGGCAGATTAGTGTGCAGTATTGTGCAGCATTGTGTATGAGTGAGTCTGTTAAAGAAGCATTCCTAAAGAATGCGCCATATATGTGAATTATAATTAAGCCATATCGTTGTGAGTAGTTTAAGTCATAACTCTGTTTATGTAGATAAAGCGCCACGTCCTAAAGGAACTGTTAATATTACCGAAGGTGAATAATATTGTCAGAGATTATATAATACTGTCAGTCGAATAATACATTAGGCTTACATAGCAATAAAATTAAACCGTCGAACCCAATCTCCCGGGAATATCCAGCGTGTGAATGGTCGCGCACGGATTGGTTTCGACTAGTGTAGTGAATCAAATACTTGTCATAGGCTAAAAAGCGATTTAATATCTAGAAGACATCTTAATTTGGCGGGTTAAACTGCCAAAGGTCTGAAAGCGCGAACATTAAAGGATATAGCTTCTTTATTGCAGTAAGCAATAAAGTTGAAAGTACCGGTCAACCGGTACATCTGTAGGTCAGTAGGCCCAACTGCCAGAACCGGTACCAGTAGGCCTGACTACCTAACCACCCGGACCGGTACCTACAGCAGTACAGGTACAGCAGTATTATTCGATTTTGATAGTTGTATACCGGTAGGTCTTAGTACTTAATCAGGGAACGGCCGCCCTGATTTTTTATTGAGATTTTACTTATTTCTGTCAAGTTTTATTTATTTGTAGGCCAGTATTGAACAGAAGGCGTGTAAGCCTGATCAGATTGTACAGACGATTTGTAGGCTGAGCTGTTGTCTGATTGCTGTTAGGTCCGAACGAATTGCAGTGTGTGTAGATCACCTGTCCGATTAAGTACGATTAGGCAGTAGGGGCAGCGAACGCTGTAAGGTAAACCCCCAACTAAAGAATAATTCGCACTACTGGGTTAGAGCGCATACTCCCTAATCATTTCGGAGTCTGCATGTCCTGTAGTTTATTTAGGCTTGAGAGTAGTCTGCCATCGTTTAGTCTGTACTTTGTTTGTGTAAGTCTGTACGGGTAGCGTATAATTTTATTTAGATAATTTGTAGGCTGGATAGTTGTCTGGCTGTTATTAGGTCTGAACGGATTGCAGTGTGTGTAGATCATTTGTCTGATTAAGTACGGTTAGGAAGTAGGGGCAGCGAACGCTGTAAGGTAAACCCCCAACTAAAGAATAAGTCGCACTACTGGGTTAGAGCGCATACTCCCTAATCATTTCGGAGTCTGCATATACCGTAGTTTGTTTAGGCTTGATAGTAGTCTGTCAGTGTTCGGTCTGTATTTTGTTTGAGTAGTTTGTACGCGTAGCGTAATATTTATTATTCAGAGTTTATGCGATTATTCGCAACATTCATTCCCCAAGTTTGTTCCTACAGTAATTGTGTTTGTTATACATACCGCTATAGTTAAATTAACCCCGGTACTACACGGGCTGCTCGGCGTAGGTAAAGACTGGTGATTTTGTGCATCGGTCACTCCAGCAGATGCCGTGGTTCTTTTAGCTGTTCAAGTATATTTAACTACTGATTATCAGTTGTACAAGTACTCGTACCTAATTTAGGGTTTAGTGTACAGTGCTTTCCGAAGTAATTATTGTAGACATTATATCTGTGTTGTAAAGTGGTTGATAGGCACATTCGATTAGCTCTATTAACTTCTAGGTAGGAACACTCCGTGATACATAACGTAGAACCTATAGCGATACAGCTATAGGTCGTCAGGCGGTGGTATTTTCCTATCTAGACAACGCAGTGTATTTACTACTACTTATTATTTCAAATACCGTCGTACCCTGTCCGTTGTAATAACCGGTTTTCTAACCCTTTGTTAGGCTGGTTTGTAGACTTCTTGTAAAAAATACCCTAAAAATTCGTATTTTGCGTTTTTGTAAATTTTTGTGTTTAGTTAGAGATTGTAATCTCACCCGAATTGTACGTAATTTGTAGTATTAAGTAACTTAGGTAAATTAGAATTATTTGTTTTAGTGTCCTATACATAACACTTCACTGAAAGCGCACCGCTTTGTGTAGTGATTACCCCGGAAATAATAACATTTATTTCAAACATAGACAAAACCCATTAAAACGGGTATATATATATTATAAATCAAATCTAACGATTTATAAATAGTAGGCCTACCATACAACCATTAGGTCTCAATATCAGTTGGATTACTGCTTAAATAACGGTAATAAAGTAAGTTAAAGTAACCAAGTAACACTTGAAATTCAGAAATTCAGTTATTTTAAAATAATTGATATACCGGTATTTACGATAGGCCTATTATCTTTATTTCTATAAATCTAGGCTGAAATTATACCGGTACGTGTAATTAATTCTATTTCAGAATTATATATCCTACAAACTGTAAGCTGTATACCGGTATTCCAGATAGGCCTATTATATATTTATATATATTTGTGCTAAAATTATACCGGTATTCGGTGATAAACCTAGTCTGTAATAATAGTTATCTATACTATAAGCATACCGGTATTATAATATATTATATATCACGCTACACTGAGTAGCAGTAACGGTAATTAATTACTAGGCTAGCAGTTAATACTGAGTTACTAGACTTGCTTAGACTGTAATATAGCAGTAGGCATTCAACTGTACATACCTAATCATGTCTGATACTAAGCAGAACCTGTCAGACAGTTTATTAGATGTAACCATCTGCAACTCAGATCGAGACGTACCATCGTCTGGTCGTAAGTTCAGTTCACCTCCCACTGTGAGGAAGGTCATCCCTCCAATAGTAATAACAGAACCTAGGCTAGTCCAATATCGTAGGTCTATCATAGGCACCCGAGCTCAGGTCAAGCGGGACCAACAAGCAGCGGAACAGCAGCAACCCGCTAGTCAAGAACTTATTCCTCAGCGGCCTAGCAGCTCCAGTAGTGAGGATACTGTAGAGCTGACACCCGAGCGCGGAGCAGAGATGACGGATGCGGTTTATACGGATCCCCTTCTTATCCTTCCTGCAGCCGTGCTCGCTGGGTTATTGATCGCGGTGGAAGAACACCAGATCGATTGGGCGAGAAGTCGACGGTCAACTAGAGATAGTTACGCGGGATACACGAGTGAAGAACTGAAGTCTATTGTCGAGTCGCAATGGAACTTCCCCGGACCCGGACTCCCGTTTGATTTATCAGAAGCTGCCTGGGAAGACATACACCGGATGGGAGTAGCCAAGGAAACCATCGATCCAGCTGTGTGGAAGAGGTCCGCAGCCGGATACGCACAGGGATTCTTCAGCTCTATGGAGCGAGTAGAAAAGCAACTTTTTCAACAACCTCAAGGACCTCAAGAGCAGGGATCGCTGCTTTATCAAGTTAGAGAAAGAGTTTTGCGGATCAGGCTAATATTATCGGCCTTTGAGGAGGCTTCAAAACGAAGGCAAGACACGTCGTTGCAAGTTGCCGTAAAGACTTGGTTTCAAAGGGTGAGTCTCCAGGTTCAAGGAACAGCTCAGTGGAAAGCTCAGCTGGAGGAGCGCTCAACCCATGGAGAATCAACAGACGCTACTTTTTCCCAAGTGGAAAGTGAAGCGACGGCAGAGAAACCGCATAAGAGGGATGCCATTGACATCTATCTGTCAGACTATCAACGTTTTTTAGGTGATGACGAGTTGAGGAGAAGGTTAGAGGGACTTAGCCCTAATAGTGAAGGAACCAAGCTTGTGTTGGATGCCATCGATGTGGAAATGAGGGCTGCGAACCAGGCTAAATTTGATGAACAACTCCGCATCACACGAGTCCAAGAAGAACAAGTCAAGAAAAAATGTATAGAAGACAGAAAGAAAGCAGCAGTAGCAGCTGCCGAAGCGGAAAGGAAAGTAGCCGAAGCTGAAAGAAAAGCGGCAGCGGCAGAGGCAGCGGCCGAGGCAAAAGCGGCAGCGGCAGAGGCAAAGGCGGCCGAAGCTGAAAGAAAAGCGGCAGCGGCAGAGGCAGCGGCAGAGGCAAAAGCGGCAGCGGCAGAGGCAAAAGCGGCCGAAGAAACCAACCAATTAGAATTGGAAAACATTCAAGAGAATCAAGACTGCATAAATAAACAGTTAACGGCTAGCAATATGCAGATGATGAATCGATCTACTCCCAAAAGACAGGGATATACATCATCTGAGGAAGGCGATACCACCGATACTGAAGGCAAAGGAAATAGATCTCGTCTAAGCAGACGTAAAAGAACATTCCACCGTCAGAAATTGCCTGATTTGCCTCCAGCTGTTAGAAGGCAACTAAATAACACCAACTTAGGTAGTACAGAGCCCACAGACCCAATAATTAAAATAGAAAGACTCCCTACTATAGTAGATGAGCCTGAAATAATTAGGCCTGTTCTTGAAATCACCCCTTCGGTGATAGATACACCTGTGCTCCCTGAAACTACTTCTAAATTCCCTCTGCATAGCACTAAGCTACCTGTGCCCCGTAGAAATGCCCCAGAGACAGTTCAGGTCCTGGACCCCGAGCGAAATATTCATAATTTGTCGCCCGTTGTCCCTCGTCCGCCCGCTACAACGTTGGCGACTCCCGCTTCGGCGGTCGAATGGGTGGACGAGAGACGGCGGGGGATGGATATCCTGCTCGGGCAGATGCAGGAGACTGTCCAGCAATTCAAGGGCACAGTAAGGGAAAGTAGACTAGAGTTGCAAGAAGTGCAGCAAAGTATCGCGCTAGAGCGCGATAAATTAGTAAATACTCAAAGAGGTATACCACCACCCTCTGTAACAATGTGTCAACCCGTTAGGTCTGAAGTATTTCATGCGCAAGGTGTGGAGCCTACACGCATCTATACTGCTAGCGAAGTAGAAACTCCTATAGTGAACCCTATTAAGGGTAATTATAGACCTGTTGATAGTGATATTCCCTATAGACCGGATCATAATCCGAGAAATTTATATACCGATAACTCGATATTAAATAGCACGATGGCCCAAGAAAGTTTTACGCGTCAAATGGCTAGAACCGAAGCCCGGCAAGCGGTAAAGGTTGGAGAGATCGTCAAGTTCAATGGAGATGAGATGAAATGGTTACCTTTTAATGAATATTACAAAGATAACATACAGAACTCTGTACTATCTAATGGAGAAAAACTTAGATACCTCATCGAGTGCTTGGAAGGATCTCCCAAGTTAATGGCGTTAAAGTTTATTGGACATCCAGACGGATTAAGACAAGTTTGGGATACACTAAACATCAGGTATGGTAATAGGAATAATATCGCTGGGTACTTGTATGCAAAGTTAGTAGCGCCCCGAAAGTTTATTAGTAGCGGAATTATCGAGTTTTCCGATGAGATCCAGGAGATCTGCAGACAATTAGATTGGCTAGGTAAGTCTCATGAGTATCAGAACACTATGGTTATTAGAGCAGTGGCTTCTACTTTACCTAAAGGTGGAGTAGGTACACGCTGGGATAAGAAAGTGTTATATATGATGGAACAACAACGGCGAGACCCTACCATGGCTGATCTCATGTCATTCCTAGATGGAGAAGTGAAATTACAGCTCCTGAAACTGTCTAGGGAGAAAACACCGGAAAACAAGGTAAGTGAAAAACCTGTCTCTAGGAGAAAAATAACACCAGTATGTTATACCGATGACGGCGAAAGCCAGACTTCTCAAGGAGAAGATAGCGGAAAGGACACGGATAGATCTTATTACGTGAATAAAATGCCTAAAGATCAGGTAAGTAAATTCAAGTCTCGAACAAATGACAGGAGGGAACAGGTAAGAAAAACTCCTCCCACGTCTCCCAAGAGAATTCAGGTGAGAAAGCCCGAAGAAAAGGCAAGTGTACACAATGTGACTCAAAATAAGGTAAGTAACATCAAACCCAAATGTGCGCTGTGCGACGGGACCCACTATTTGAATAGGTGTGATGAATTTCTAAAGAAATCATTAACGGAGAGACGCGAAGTCATGTGGGATAAGCGGTTATGTTATAATTGCCTCAGACAAGGACACCAACGGCGAACCTGTTTCTCTGACATAAGGTGTGCAAAGTGTGGTGCGAAACATCATATCTTGTTGCACGCTGAATTCGATCGAAATAGTCCGAATCAGGTAAGTGATTCCGAGCTACATGTCCAATTCAGTGATGTGAACGACACTGATCAATCTGAGATGGAAGGATTCTATACAGATGAGTTCTCCGACGAAAACGAATCCTGTTACATGATAAATACCGCAGTGTATCGAGCACTCACATATGAAAAAGATACAGACAACGACTTCACTCTAACTACTTCTGAACGACAACCATCTTGGAAAGAGCCATCTTCCAATGTAGGGATCCGAGAGTTTCCTGTGGTGCAAGTAAGGGTTCACGGACCTGAGAGGAGTTATGTAGTAAACGCCCTCCTTGACTCCGGCAGCACAGGAACATTCATCGATAAAGAGTTAGCCGAAGATATATTTGCTAGACAACCCAAGTTCCAAACTAAGCTCAACATGTCAGGCATTATGCAAGTTTGGAAATCTACAATAACAGCTGATTATTATGTAGGAGCGTTGTCCACCCCCCAGGACGAATTAGGAAAAAACAGCATAAGGTCAGTGAAAATGGTGGCTATAAAGAACTTCGCTACTACTCAAGCAGACCTTTATGATTGGGACGAGGATGAGAGCATCCAACATCTTAACATACCTCGATTCCAGACTGATTATCCTGGAGTGCAAATACTCATCGGCCAAAACGCGCATGAGGCGCTGGAGACGTTAGAGAAACGGCCTGCTCAACCGCAGCCCCTACAGACCTATGCGGTAAGAACTAGAGTAGGTTGGTACTTTACTGGCCCTTCCCGTAGAACACTCAGAGAAAGACTACCGCAAGAGAGAGTCTGCCAGGTGAGTGAATGGGAAGATGATACTAGTGAAGGAGACTATTCAACTGAGGGAATTCCATACTCCTCAGATAACGACGACGTTCACCAGCTTTTTGATGAGGAGAATACCATCGATCTCCTTAAGGAAAACGAGGCTTGGCAAAACCAAGTGAACTTATGTCAACTTCTCTATCCATCTGAACGAGAAGCTTATAACGACGAGTTAAATGACGTCATTGAGCGTCATAATGCCAAAATTCGGGATGAACATGCCGTACGATTCTTTACGCAAGAGGCGGTAGAGCCCAATTCCTACGATAAAGCCTTGTCTGTGGAAGAGGAAAGGGCCAAGCAGATCCAAGAGACAACTACATGTTTCCTCAAAGATCAAGGTAGGTATGAAGTCGGTTTACCTTTCCGCAAGAAAGAACCGAAGTTCATCAATAACAGACCTTTGGCGGAAAAAAGAATCGCGCAACTCCATCGACGCCTTACGGCTAATTCTTCAGCGAAAGCCATGTATCAAACACAGCTGGAAAAATTTATTAATAAGGGATACGCGGAGAGAGTACCGGAAGAAACACCTGTGACTGAAAGAACGTATTATTTAACTCACCATTACGTTCCTAAACCCGGTAAACCACACGAAGTGAGAGTAGTGTTTGATGGCTCCGCTCTTTACATGGGTCAATCCCTTAACTCTGAATTGTTACCCGGACCCAACTTACTTCAATCTTTGTTGGGAATTCTTTTATGATTGAGACAATATTCGATTGCTTTCGCCTCCGATATAGAAGGCATGTTCTTGCAAGTCAAAGTGTTGGATAGGGATCGAGATAGCCTACGATTTCTATGGTGGCCCGAAGGAGACCTCAACCAGAAACCGGTGGAGTACTGGATGACCATCCAGGCCTTTGGGATAATCTCAAGCCCTTCCAACGCCTGTTTGGTAGTGCGTACTACTGCAGAGGACAATAGAGAGGCCTTCTCTAAGGAAGTGATCGACAACATCAAGAGAGACATATACATGGACGACAATCTGAAGTCCCTTCCATCAGTTGAGGAAGCCATTGAGGTCGCTAAGGGAACGGTAGAGTGCTTAAAAAGAGGTGGATTTCGATTAACAAAATTCACCAGCAACTCCCGTGAGTTTCTGGAGTCGATTCCTGCGGAAGATCGCGGAGCGAAAGATCTAGATTTGATCAAAGATGATCTGCCAGAAACCAAGACCCTCGGCTTGAAATGGGACACAGAGAGAGATATCCTGTTTTTCCAACTAAAACAGTGAGACAATCCTGTTCGAACCAAACGGATTTGCTTAAGTATACTGAGCACTTATTTCGATCCATTGGGATTTATTAGCCCAGTTATATTGATTGCTCGTAGTTTAGTACAACAAATGTGGCTTGAAAACCACTCATGGGACGATCCACTTAAGGGGGAATTACTGAAGCAGTGGATGAAATGGGAAGATTCTCTACCGGCTATCGAGGAGTTTATAATTTCCCGTTCATATTTTGGTCATGTTCTCCCTACGTATTCCTATCAACTCCATGTGTTTGGAGACGCCAGCGATATGGGAATCGGTATAGTAGCCTACCTAAGAGTGGAAACTCCGGATGGAATCAAAGTCGCCTTGGTTACTTCTAAGGCATTAATCAACAACAAGTTGAAAGTTCCTCGAGCGGAGTTAAAGGCGGCTCTATACGCTACAGCCATCGGCCGGAATGTAACCGAACAGATTGACTATCCATTAGAGAAAACTGTCTATTGGACCGACGCTTTACTCGTGTTAGAGTATATAACCAATGAAGTCTGTCAGTTCAGCGTCTTCGTTACCAACAGAGTAGCCATCATACTTAGTCGCACGACGATGGACCAATGGAGACATTGCCCCGGAACGATTAATCCAGCAGACATCGCGTCCCGAGGAGCGACTCCAAAGGAATTGGTAAATACTCCTGAATGGTTAGGTGGACCCGACTTTCTCTACCGAGAAGAAGAAGAATGGCCACCCCATCTCACAACAGCAGAGATCAGACAGGCCAAGGGAGCGGAGAAAGTTAAACCCAAAACTCGAGCGAGTAAATCGAAGTTGTTTAAACCTGCGGTTGATCTATCTGTATTATCTACTTCCGGAGATGATGCTTTGGATCAGAAACCCACCGCCACGACTAAAGAAGTCTTGGAAATCCGTGACAAGGATTGGAAATCTGGAATACCAGATATCTCGCAAGGACTCTCACCTCTCTTGCAGAGAGCGATACGTCACTACAGTTCCTGGAATCGGCTCTGTAAAGCGGTTACCTATTTGAAACGATGTTTTCATCATCGTTACTCCGGGACAAAGACTCATAGTGATGAGGCTCCATCAACATCTGCACGAGTCCATGTTATTAAAGATCTTCCTAAATACAAGATACCCGACAGGTTTCTAAAGGAAAAGATCAGTTACCAGGAGCATGATGAAACCAACAAACAGATGCTGAGACTCCTACAATGCTATGAGGATTCCGATAAGTATTTCCTGTTGTTAAGAAATCCACAGATGCGCTTAAGGGATCGCTTCTCTAGTACCATGATAGATGGGTTAATACGTGTTGGAGGTAGGCTGACCAACGCCCCATTATCCTTTGACACTAAGTTTCCCATACTCATTAGAAATCTTGATATACAAATCAAGATGATTGTGGATGTTCATAGCAAACTGTACCATGCTGGAAGAGAACGAGTTCTGAGCGAAATTCGAACTCGCTACTATTTTTATAAACCTCGTAGGGCTCTGAACCAAGTTCTTAGGAATTGTATACCCTGTAGGAAAGCATTCAGTAGGCCTTTAACGCAGCGAGAGGCAGAATTACCTAGGGAAAGAGTAAGCTTCTATGAACCACCCTTTACTAATACCGGTGTGGATTTATTTGGCCCTATTGAAGTATATCGTGCCCGGACTATAGTCAAGAGATGGTGTGTCATCTTCGTTTGTATGACTTGTAGAGCTATCCATCTCGATATGGTAAACGATCTATCCACCAACAGCTTCGTGTTGAGTTTACGACGACAGATTGCTCGCTTCGGAACCAGTAACACGATGAGATCAGATAAGGGAACGAACTTCATTGGCGCCAACAACGAAATTCAAGCTTACGTAAAGTACTGGAACAAAAGACAGGTGGACGATCAGCTAAGGATAACAGCGTCTAGCTGGACCTTCAACGCCGCCGACGCCCCTTGGTGGGGAGGAAGTTGGGAGAGATTGATCAGGAGCGTGAAGACTGCGTTCCACTTTATTGTGCCTTGTCGCGCTTATCTCACCGACGAACTATTGCGGACGTTAATGGAGGAAATCGCCGCCTATCTCAACGAAAGACCGCTTATGCCAGTCTCTTCAAATCCTGATTCCCTGGAAGCGCTAACACCCGCGCACTTTCTACTGAAGAAGCCCGTAGCCATGCTCCCACGATCGGAGATCACCGACGGAGACGAGTACTGCCGTCGAACCTGGCAACTTATGCAGTTGCTATCCCGTCGTTTCGCTGACCATTTCGAGAAACATTACCTGCCCACTCTACAACTTCGAACTAAGTGGTTTGCGCAGCAAGAAAACGTCAGCGCTGGAGACATGGTGCTTATTGTGGACCCCGATCTCCCACGTAAGCGATGGCAAACAGGACGTATCATCGAGACTTATATCTCGAGCGATGGTTTGGTGCGATCAGTAGAGCTCGTCGTCATGCGGCGGAACTTTAAGAAACCAGGGATAGTCTTTGAGACTCAACAGCTCAATCGCCCAGTGGGACGTTTATGTTTACTGGAAAGAGACAGAGAGCTCTCCGGAAACTATGGAAGGCAAGAAACTCTTCCCACGACCACTTCCCTAATCCAACCGACATCTAGGGACTCCCCAACTTAATATCGTTCGGAGTGGGCGTGTGACTCTATTATTTTATAATATTTTTATCATTTTATATTTATGTATGTATTACTATGTAATTTTATTATAATCGTTTTATTTAATTTAGTAGAATATTATTTTGGCGATTATTTTGTAGAATAGTGCAATATATTCGTGTTTATTACGTACGTAATTACTTATATTATATTTAGTGAGACGGCGAAGAAATAATTATTTTTTCTCTTTCCTTACTGTCCGTATTATATTATAAATACGTAACTACAGTAAGATGAAATGTCTGTACTTATTAAAGTACAATAAAGCCACTACTATATTTAAGTATTATTGGTAGGCAGAGTATTAGGAATGCAAAGTTCAGATCCTCGTGTCTCGGCTAAACCAAGCTCTGGGTTGACCTTGGAAACGACTTGCCTCTTCACACTGACATTGCTTCGTGCGATATTGCTCTCATACCGTATATTAAATAATACATATAGTAGCGTGATGTCCCTTTAACAGTAGCGTATAACGCAAAATAAATCTGTTAAACCCTTTGACCATCTGTAATTCTAGTCGATTAAGATATCGTGGCACCCACCGATATACTTGAAAGACAAATTATAGAATCAGTGGTTAACGTCCCCAGACAAGTTCTGGAATAAATCGGTGCCCATCTCAAATATTAATTAGTTAATATTTACAAATCAAATAAGTCAAAATCTGTAAAATTCAGATCCTTCAACAATTTTAGTCAATTAAGATATCGTAGCATTTACCGATATTCTTAAAGAGACCATTTTCTTAGAATTAAGGATCTTGTGTCCCTAGACAAGTTCTAGAATCAAAATATGCCCATTTAATTATCAAATAATAAAATTTCAGGGAATAAATTTAAATTCATGTCTTTTAATGAATTTAATAAATTGCTATTTTACGCAATTTATAACATTCCCAAAATTCCATTAATTAATAGATCAAGGGAGCGGAGATTTATATTATTATGCGTATGCGTGTACGAAAGTCTCCCAAACATAGTTAATAGCCGATAAAATTCGTAAAGTCATGTATAAACAGGACATTGACTATTAAAGAATTCCTATTAAATAACATCACAGATCTGTATGCATTGGAGTTACCCTAATTCTACTGCTAGCTTTACATAATGTCACCATAGCAACAACCACGCTAGAATTAGAATTGAGTTAAAAGAACAATAGAAAGCTTGTCCCATTGAATAGCATAGGGAATAAATAGTGCACTGATAGTATCCAAGGATACATAATAATACAGTGACATTCTGGAAGGCATTGACTAACGGACAAGTGACCCGAGTGTGTGTAATTTGTGACAAGTTGTGTGTGTGGTACTTGTGAGTTTATAGGCGAATGTTACTACTAAGGTGTGTTTACAGTAGCCAGTCGCAATCGTAAAGTAACCTAACTCTCCAAGGAAAACCTGAAGTATATCTAAGCCTTTGGGACGGACAGTTGAGTGACTTGCGCCGGTTGTCGTTGTCGTTGTGCGGCTACGTCGTTGGCGAAAGTACAGCGGCGACGACACATCGGCGCTGAGGATCTCGTACTGTCCGGGGGTTGATTGGGGTAGGCAGCGACGCCCGCTCGCCTAAATGTGGACTCATTATAATATGGATAAACTCATATATAGCAGATATGACGGAGTTGATAGAAGATGGTCTTGGTATCGGGGAGCGATATACTCTACTTTTACAAGCGTTTGTTGATAGCTTAATACGCGGCGACGTTAGTCCAACTGCTGCGGAGGACGATGGTCGTTATATCGAACCGCCAATGTCCCAAGAGCAGCTCGCGCGAGTTGGACTATAGAAAATTCGCTGCTCGATATACGCGGCGTAATGGTACGTATATGGGCTTCTTAACTACTGGTCATCCTATCGATTTACACAATACAGACTATGTCGACTATATATCCTGCCCAGCGGAGTCGGAACCATAAACTGAAATTCGAATGCGAAAATTATATTCGAAATTGACTCGAAAGAAAAGACACTAAAGAAACAAATGGACGCGGTAACTCCAACGTATATTTGGAATTCTTGATAGAAGCATTGTAACAACAAATAAATATCACCCGCGTTTACCCTACCAGACGTGCGTCTTTGGTATTATTACGATAAATGCCCTAGACTCAACTAATAAACGGAAAGACATAAACATCCACGTAAACCGAAACTTGTTGACGTATCACCTATGCTCACTCGGCTCGAACGATCCTGGAGTAAACCTACGATCAGAGTCCCGGAATACTCGGTCAAACCTCCTCATTCCTTAGTTGGACCTCAGACCTGCGATCCTGGTGGTGTCGCGGAACCTCGCGGACTGTATTCACTGTTCAAAGATCTAGTGCTACCCTAACAATTAATCGGTAACACTCCGACAGTGATTTCTAGCTAGCCGCCCAGATTTAAATGTTTAATTAATACTGTGTACATGTTAATAAATTTCACTTATATTCGATATAGTACATGATTAAAATGTATAAAAGAGCATCTATAAAATCCTTTCTTCACATACCGAACGCTGAAAAGTTGACATAATGTAACAAAATTACATACATCATTGCTCGCTGCGCTCGCTCAGTACATAACTAAACTAGGGTCGTAACGCTGCAAAGTGCTACTTTGCACACAATGATGTAAATATTCACAGTATTAAGTTTAATATGTAGGTCTTATGTTTATTAAATCTCCATATAGTTTATTAATGGAAATCGCAGTTTTATTTAAGTATTTAAGCTAATTAAGTAAAATAACATTAGTTAGTGAAGGGCCTTGGTATTTACAGCTGATCGGCAGGTTTCGCCCATCACATGTGAATTTCTCAAGAGGTCTACAGTGTTGGAACAATAATGCATGCATTGTGGTTCTCTATATATTTTACTGCTGAAAATATGAACGATTCCTTGATACAATTACAGTTAAACTTATATAATTAATCGTCTATTCGGCAAATTACTAAAGGTCGAGGTCCTAAATTGGGAGGGAGTCCTGGAGGTATTTTTACTAATATAAACTTTTTTCTTTAAATTTTAATTTAATTTAATTTAAATTTAATTAAATCTTTAACTTTAAATTTTTAAATTTTTTCTTAACTTCAATACATTTTTCCACCTGATTAAATAGGGACTTGCAAGCTTCAAATAGCCACAAAGACAATTAGTGGATTTCCAACCAACAATATCAATTTAGCCATTAACTCACCTCCGCCTTGTTCCTCTACTATGCTCTTGGCGAGTTCGTAAATACCATGGAAGTATTCGACAGTACTCTCTACCTCGTCAATATACACCGTATCATCTCCATTCACGTCCCAGTCCTCAAACACGTGATAATCTGGATCCCGTGCGTAACATGTTCTACGAATTAGTAACAATAACGATTAACGTGATAATCTGGATCCCGTGCGTAACATGTTCTACAAATTAGTAACAATTGAATTATTTAATTATCATCCAAACATTCGGATAAATAAGATGAAATATGCATGTTGAATATACTGTTGGTAGCGCACAAACTAGGTAGGTTGTTAAGAGGTGGTTTACTAAATTATTAAAATAAATAAAGTTATTAAAATTATTATTATTATTGCATATTATTATTAAAAGAATTAGAGTTCCAGGGTCATTAAAAATATTGCTTTCCGTAACGATGTGGTGTTTGGTGGGATCCCCTCGCAGATTGTATAATGTAAGTTCGTATCCGCAGCGCGGTGACACAGTTTGCATATGCAGGTATCAGTCGGTCGCCAGCATTTTGGCGTGTCGCAGCATCGTTGGTGGCAGCCGTTAACAATCAGCTGAGCGGCCGCGCGACGCCTGAACCCGTATAGGGGCTCGATGTCTAGGCCAGTGCTGCCCATACCGTTATTATCGATAACTTCGAGTAAGTCCGTTGAAGAGGAGTACTTTGAGATACCCGCCCACATCTTCCAGTAAAACGCGCGGGTCCGTCTCACATGATCCAAGCCGTCAAGATCACCTGTCGTAAATATCTCACACCCATAAGTCACTGTAGGTCGGACAATGCCTAGCCACAACCTCTTTGCTGAACGCATCGAGATCGAGGTCAACTTAACTTTACAAGCCAAGCGAGCACAACATGCTATTCCTTTATTGTATAGGTGTTGGTAATGAGCCGATGGACCATTTTGGGTTGACAAAACTACTCCGAGGTATTCGAAACTTCTTACGAATTGTATTTGTTTTCCATTAAATAGTAAAATATCATCGTTTGAAAAACGTCCTCCGTTTCTACATTTCACAGCTTTAGTCTTTGTGAGATTAACTGATAATTTATTTAACAAGCAGAACTCAGCAAGTTTGTTAAGAGAGGCCTGCACGTCGTTGATTGATTCTCCATATATTACTAAATCATCTGCGTACATAAGTACATAACATGACGCTAATGCGATTGCTGCTGGTAGATCATATACAAATATGCTAAACAGTAATGGTGACAGCTTATCCCCTTGGAGAACTCCAATGGTCTGTGCTATGGGATTTATTACATATCTTCCGACACATATGCATACATAGTTTACCGCTAGTATAGACCACAGAATGGTAATGAACTTTCTGCTTACCCCGCATATTGATAGCTTCTTCATTAAAAGCTGACGATCAACCGAATCGAAGGCTTTTGTGAAATCTACGAACACACAGTATACATGCCCACCCGAGTTGCTGAGGACGGAGTTAATGTATTCGTATAGCCGCCGTACCGCCATAATGGTTGATCTGGATTTGCGAAAACCAAATTGCTCAGCCGGCAGGATTCCTGTAGATTCGGCCCAGCAGTATAATCGTCCACAGAGAATCGACGTATACACTTTCAACATACAGCATAGGAGGGCAATCCCACGGTAATTTCCAGGCTCAGACTTAGCCCCCTTTCCTTTGAATAATGGTATAAGGTAGGCATATAGCCATGCTGCAGGACAAGTTGCTGTAGTAAAACACAGTTGGATTAGCATTAATAAATATGGGAGCGCACCCACCGATATCTGCTTGATCACATCATTTGTTATACCGTCTGGCCCCGGCGCTTTCCCTGACTTTTGTTTCCTGATTGTGTCCGCAACTTCTTCACTTTCTATTGGCTGATCTAAATAGTTATTGGGTTGTTCTGGAACTGTTGGTTGAGACAAGGATTCATTCGCTGTTAGTAATGTGGCGAAATGATCATTCCAGGATTCTGCTGATACATGTTGAGCAGTGGGTTTTTGTTGCTGCTGATGTTTAATAATATTCCAGAAATTTGATCTGTCATTTTCGCATTCCAGAATTATTTTGGTCTCCTGGTTATGTAGAAATAGTTTTTTCTTACGTTTAAGCAGTATCTTATAGCGTGATTGTAATTCCCGATATAGTAAGCGAGTTTCTTCGTTTGGATTTTCTTTCATAGACCTGAGACTGCTACATACATCATTCTTAGTGTTTCGGCATTCAACGTCAAACCACCGGTTTAATTTTCTAGGTCTCGCTGGGGTTGCAGATATCCTAATAGCGTTCGTTATGTACTCATTGAGATCGGTTACACCCTTGTTAGCTGCGTCCATACATTTATTCAGGTTAAGCTCATATGAGAGTTTGTCTACGTCGACCTTCTTTATCGCTGTAGTGCGCGGTATCTTTGTTTTCAATCCATTACATTGAAGGTTCACTCGAACACGCTGATGCTTTGTGTTAACTGTTGGTTGCACGTTTATATCAACCATGTCTATCAGTGACGCATCAACAAAGAATAAATCAATTGCACTGCTTCCATTCCAACAATAGTAGGTCGGTATTACAGGATCATTAATGCACTGAAGGTTTGCTCCCATAAGCCCACTACACAATACATTGCCCCTTTCACCTGAAGCGTCTATTCTACAGTTAAAATCACCATATACAATTATTGGTTTTCCTGTCTTCTTTCGAACATCTGAGATCATAGGTATGAGTTCTAGTAAAATATCTGATACATATGTCTGTGGAGTGTAATAACACGCCATAAAGACATAGTCACCGCAGGCTATAGCAATGGTAGAACTGCTGGAGGTAATTTCTTTACAGTTAACATTGTATTTCGAATTCACTGAGATTGCGATTCCACCAGACGGACGGCCTGTCTCGTTTTTATCACAGGGAACATTGAATGTTACATACCCAGGAAGGTTAATCTCACTCGCAAGAGTCTCGGTCATCAAAATAACATCGGATGTCACGAAAGTTTCATCTAAAGTTGTATCAATTGTTGAATTAATTCCTTCTACATTCCATGCAACAATAAGTAGTTGACCATCTGCGTCACTTTCTGTTGTTTCATAAGGGAAAGGTAAGTGACTGAGATTTTCTAAGTTCTCTAGAGTTAGTAACAATAACGATTAACAAAGTGGCTCAATACATACGGTATATATCGTAAACATTCTTCATACTGAGAATTTATCAACTTGTGCAGTTTATTGATTGAACTCGCAACAAAAATTAGAAAGGTGTTGCAAGGATACCAACTCATTACAAGTACTGGTTCGATCCCAAGATGTGGTAGCACTGTTTGGGCACAGAGCTTTAAAGCACGAACAGGCATACTTTTGGGAAGCAGAGTGGATGGGTATTGTGGGAGATAATGCATGGTGGTGAACAGACATACCTTTTTGAGAAGCAGAGTGGAAGGGTTTACTGTGGAAGATCACCCTTGGTGGTGAACAGGCATTTCTTTAGGAAACAGAGAAGGATTTACTGTGCAAGGTCACCCATGGTGGTGAACAGGGATTCCTCTGGGAAAAGGAGTGGAAGGGTTTACTGTGAATATCACCCATGGTGGTGAACAGGCATTCATTTAGGAAACATAGTGGGAAGGGTTTACTGTGGAAGATCATCCATGGTGGTGAACAGGCATTCCTTCAAGAAACAGAGTGGAAGGGTTTAGTATGGAAGATCACCCTTGGTGGTGAACAGGCATTCTATTGGGAAATTAAGTCTCAAACATGTTTTAAGTTATCAACGTTAACATAGAAGCATAGAAGAATGGTTTACTGTGGAAGATCACCCATTGTGATGAACTGACATTCCTTTGGGAAATAGAGCCGAGGGTTTACAGTGGAAGATAACCCATATGATGGTCGTGAACATGCATTCCTTTAGGAAACAAAGTGGAACGGTTTACTATGGAAGATGGTGGTTAACAGGCATTCCTTGTCTAAACGGGCCTACAAGATTATCCCATTAATAATTAATTAACAGTTAAAAGCATTGATTACAGTGAACAACGTTCGATTACTAATATCATTTAGCAGCAAACTAACAGCTATCATTAACTAACTTTTGTTTGAGAAGCACTTTGTCTTCATCGAATGGACGGTACCCTTTCTTGTGACCTTTCTTACCATGACCATGGCCCTTCGCGGCGTGTCGCCTAGCAACTGACCCCGAACACCAGGACGGTGGTAAGAGAACTTTACACGAATATCTACGTGATTCTACAACGAATGCTGCCACCGTCAACAAGGCAAATAATTGGAAATATATACCAATCATATTTCCTTCAGATTATTATTAATCGAAAATTTAAATATTTGTTTCACACCCTTGGTTTTAATTATATATGTAACTACTTAATAATTTATAGATAGGGATATTTTTATTAGTTCATGGAAATACTTGTAAAACTGGTAATAATTTATTGTGCCGCTTTATACAATTAATTAAAAATATTCCTGGTCCTAACCAAAACAACGATTACACTATAATTCATTAATTTATTTATCCATTATTTTATCCACCTTTTTAATAAATTATTTTATTTATAATCTATAAATATTTTAACTGGAACGCGGGCAGAGCACGGGATCAAAAAGGACAAGATAAAAAATTAATCTAAGTTGCATGTTTTGTATGCGTTGTCTTTTATTCATTAATTAAATGCAACATTTTCTAGACATTTTGTCTGTTACATGAGACATTATGAGTCATTATAGCTATGCCTTAGAAATATGGAAAACTTATATAGGAATATGGATAGGTATTGCATTGTTGCCAAGTTACTTATGGAATAAATAAAAAATGTTCCAGAATTTGAGTGTTTCTTAGATACTGCAGAATAAATGGCCAACGCGTAGGCAAGAAAATTCATCCTTCGAACGTCCATCATATTTCATCATTGAAATTCCGATTGTATTACATATTTGAAATCCTGGCAATCTCATCTTTCCATCGGTACCAACTAACATGTTCATGAGGCCTTCGCGCAGCACGCGGCTCAGTTTTGAGATATACATTAAAATTGAGCAATTCCATCACAAAATCTTTATTTAAGGAATTTAACCAAAGCGGAGGGGGATGTTCCTCCCCTTAATTTGCACTACTCCAACCCAAAGGCGCACAAAGGATTGATGAAAGGCAGGTAATGACATTAATTTTGTTTTAAAAGTAATATATTAAATATATTTTATGCGTGGAGGCGACTAATTTGTAAGGAATATTAAAACTTATGCTGATAGTATTGATACTGAAATCTTAATTTACCATGTGAACAGGAACACCTCAACAAATATGTAGCTAATTATTCTAAAGAATCACGATTAAATACTCAGCCAATCATTTTGCGAGATAAACATTAATATGCAAGCTGGCTTATTAGTCTGGCTACTGTGGTGAGGTGGGAGTGGGACTGGCTCCCACCCATGCAATAGCAAGCACGCCATGGAATGGGGGAGCTGGAAGTATAGGGTGTGATGAGACGGGGAATTTTATAGTTAATTACGTTTAGATCAATTAAAAACACATTTCTTAAAGCAAATCACTTGAACTAATTAAAACTATAATGGAATGGGGTATGGGGATTACAGCTGTATAATTTTTAAGTATAATTTATATAAATCGTATACTAGAAAATAATTTATTTCCATAGTTGTAATGTAAATAGTTGTAATGTTAATAGTTGTACCAAGTTTGGTTAAATTTCATTAACATTTGCTGAGTTATTAACGATTAAAAACACGATCTACAGAACGACAGATCTACAGACACACCGATTGAGATAGTGGTACCCGTATGGTAAGTTCGCTTAGTTTCGTGGCTCGTACCACATCTGTAAGGTTAAGGAATAACTGCAGTGCATTAACCCTATTAGTACCGGGCTATAAAATGCTGTACAAATACCGGGGGGGGGTCATATTGACCCCTCCCTCTAAAATCTACAAATATTAACGAAAACGTCTAATTTTTTGTGTGTACGTAGGTATCACTAGTCTGGATCCGACCGAAAAAAAAAATTTTCGAAAAAATGTACTGGGGTGGTAATATTGCAGCACCAAAATTACAAGTAGTGCACAATTTTCACAAAATTTGAAAGTTACATTTTTCTGCTAATTGTTTTTCAATACAGGTTTTCTGGGACGCAAAATACTTTGGAAAATATTTAAAAATGATATGATTACCATAAATGGCTGTTTAGTCCTCTATGCGTAGGAAAAAAATGAAAAAAACAAGTAACAAGCACTTTTCAGTTAGAACACAAAATTTTTAATTCACTTATACGATGCTATAAATTTACATTTTCAGGTTTTCTAGGGCGCTGATTCTAATGGAATACATTTCAAATATGCCAGATCATTGCTACTGGTATTTTTCGGCGTAATTTGGCAAATTTTGGTGCTAGCACCAAAATTTCGTACCCATCACCAAAAAGTACAAGTTTGCGATGTCCAGTGCTGTTTTTATTGATTCCATCGGATTCAGGACGCTCATAAACCCGTATAACGCAAGAAACAAGATAATACTATCTTATGATCAATTTGTTTATTTTCCAAAATTTGGTGCTGGCACAACAATTTTCACCCACCGGCGAAAAATACAAGTTTGAAAACTCGTATGAAATTTTTACTGATTCCATTGAATTCAGAACCCTCACAAACCTGTATAACGCAAGAAACAAGGTGACACAATCAATTGATGTATTTAATGGATTTCAAATTTTGGTGCTAGCACCACATTTTGCACCCACTTCCAAAAAATACAAGTTTGAGATGTCTAGTTCGATAATTATATATTCCATTGAATTCAGAACAGCCATAAACCTCTAAAATGCAAGAAATAAATTGTCACAAACAATTTTATCTATTGAATGGATTTTCAAAATTTCGTGCTAGCACCAAAATTTGCACACAGCACCGAAAAATACAAGTTTGATACGCTTGGTGCAACTCGTATATATTTCATCGAAACCAGAACCCCATAAAAACCCCAATTGCGTAAAAACAAGTTTCAAACAATCAATTTACAAAATTGACATATTTCAAAATTTGGTGCTGGCACCAAAATTTGGCACCCGCCGTAAAAAACAAGTTTGAAATTTCTAAATCAATTTACATGAATTCCATCCAATTGCTAACACCAAAAAACCGGTGTAAATCAAAAATAGAGATGTTACAATTAATATTTAATGAAATGTAATTTTCAAAAAACGTCTCAAAAAAAGTGCCAAAAGTAGGGTTAAAAAATGGTGCTATAACTCGAAAACTACTCAATATTTTTGAAAACCGTTTTCACTATTAGGAAGACAATAGATTTTTAGGAAAAGTCATAAAATTTCAGATTCCCAACTGCGTTTGTTTCAGAATTATAATAAAAAAACCACGGGGGGGGTCATATTGACCCCCCCCCGGGTTTAATAGGGTTAAGACTGGTGCAATATCGACGGAGACACATTTTACAAACGCTTGTAGCTAAATAATACAGTAAAAGTGAAAATAACAATTCTCGCTCAACCACTAAGGGGGAGAGAGGTTAAATTACTATCTCTGTTTCAAAGTTCATGTAATTCAATTTTAGTTAAGATGTCCTTAAGCTTGAAGGTGGGTAGCCGTAATCAGTACAGGTGTGATTGATAGGCCTACAGTTCATAATGATACAGTATTAGGGCCTACCTTAATACAAAAAGCCGTATTTCAGTCTTCTATACGTTTTACAAAGGTATTTTATGATGGATGACATTTATGTTAATTAGCCCGCATTTCAAACGATATTTTTTATAAAACTTACAGATCAAAATAAATTTTCCTTTATAGTTGTACCAGTGCAGAAACGAGTGTAATGTTAATGATATAAATTCACTAATGGTTAATTAACTCCTATGATCCTTAAAATTGTCCCTTTTATTGCATTATCCTTCCTTATTGTCCCTATTGGTGAATAGTAATCAGTTACTGTAATATGAAAACCAGACAAACAATGTTTAATGACATATTATTGTATTTGTAATAAGTGTAGAGATGATCAACTTTATCCCCACCATTTCACGGAAATGTTTTTCTCTGAAATTCGGAATTCTGAGTTTATAGCATTCCAGAACAATAATGGTTCAAGCGTTACTAAGTCTTTTAGTTCTGGAACAAATAAAATGTTTTAATTTGAAAATGGGGATTTAGAACAAAGCAGCCTTTGTTAAAAACGTATTTTAAAAGTGTTAAAAATACACAGTTTTACGATACAATGGTCTATAATATACTAACTAGTTTGCTATGAACAGATGTTGAATACGTGAATGCGTGTTCAGAAATAATAACTTGTCAGGTTTAGCTATACGCGTTTATATAAAATACCCGCGGTAGTTCATTAGGTTATATTGATTCACTGGGAAAAAAGGAGTCATTCATTTTTCTAAGAATTTACAGAACCTGTACATTTGTACATTACTAATGATTGATGCCTTGGTGATTGAAATATATTGACCAGATACATGAAGAAAAGACAAATAATCAGTGGTGTTTTAAAAACATTTCAATCTTTATGGATTTTGTGCAAGTCAATTGTGAGTGGGAGTTGTCAAGAAAATGAATTGCAGAGTAATTAGTTTTGGCGAGTTTTATTTAAAAGTTCTCACACCAATTCATGACACCTAACTGTCGCCATGGTGACAGCTTGTCGAAACGGTACGAGAAATAAATTCCTTAGAGTTATGATTAGGGATGGCATGCGCCTAATCTATTTGGTGACGGCTACAAAATGACCTCAATAAATTATTGATATTTTATATTATTTGTTAAAAATCCTTTGCAAACATGGCCAAATGGTTGTTGATATCTTATTGGACACCATCATTGCAAAATAATTTTCCGTTTTCACAACCATTGAAGCAAAAATCATCTATTTAATGTAGGGTTTAAAAAATTCATAGACTTGAATCAAATATTTCACGTTAAATATTTCAATGAAATTTTAGAAATTTAATCCAATCCGAGTATTCAGCGACTCATATCTTTTGTCACTTAGTCAGTAATATCCATTACTGATTTATTAGTTTTATAGACTGTTTTATATATTTTATTTTAGAGTTAGTCTGTTTTATATATTTTATTGTAGAGTTAGACTGTTATATATATTTTATTTTAGAGTTAGACTGTTTTATATATTTTATTTTAGAATTAGACTGTTTTATATATTTTATTTTAGAGTTAAACTGTTTTAGTTCTATATATATTTTATTTTAGAGTTAGACTGTTTTATATATTATATTTTAGAGTTAGACTGTTTTATATATTTTATTTTATAGTTAGTCTGTTTTATATATTTTATCTTAGAGTTAGACTGTTTTATATATTTTATTTTAGAGTTAGACTGTTTATATATTTTATTTTAGAGTTAAACTGTTTTAGTTCTATATATATTTTATTTTAGAGTTAGACTGTTTTATATATTATATTTTAGAGTTAGACTGTTTTAGTTTTATATATTTTATTTTAGAGTTAGACTGTTTTATATATTTTATTTTAGATTTAGACTGTTTTATATATTATATTTTAGAGTTAGACTGTTTTAGTTTTATATATTTTATTTTAGAGTTAGACTGTTTTATATATTTTATTTTAGATTTAGACTGTTTTATATATTTTATTTTAGAGTTAGACTGTTTTATATATTTTATTTTAGAGTTAGACTGTTTTATATATTTTATTTTAGAGTCAGACTGTTTTATATATTTTATTTTAGAGTTAGACTGTTTTAGTTTTATATATTTTATTTTAGATTTAGACTGTTTTATATATTTTATTTTAGATTTAGACTGTTTTATATATTTTATTTTAGAGTTAGACTGTTTTATATATTTTATTTTAGAGTTAGACTGTTTTATATATTTTATTTTAGAGTCAGACTGTTTTATATATTTTATTTTAGAGTTAGACTGTTTTAGTTTTATATATTTTATTTTAGAGTTAGACTGTTTTAGTTTTATATATTTTATTTTAGAGTTAGACTGTTTTATATATTATATTTTAGAGTTAGACTGTTTTATATATTTTATTTTAGATTTAGACTGTTTTATATATTATATTTTAGAGTTAGACTGTTTTAGTTTTATATACAGTACAGGCCACCAGAAAAAGCAGATTTCATCCAATGTGATCACATGTGAACACATTTGTTCAAGTCATCTGATTGGCAGGTTATGGCGAGTTATCTTCTCGACTTATTTTCTTGCTGGGACCGACAAAGGCTTTGTGTGCGGTGCGTGCGCCTGTATGTCTGATATCAGGTAGATGAGAGAGCCCCCATTGCGGACATGGGCTGTATTGGTAGAGAGAGAACTACATACAAGACCACATGGAGGTTCATTGAGTGTATGGGTATATGGATGGAGGAGCCTAGACCATTGAATAATTAATTTAGTGCAGGGGGGTGTCGCGCCATTAGTCTATGACACCGAGAGGGCACAGAGAAACACCAGAAGATGCCTTAACATCACTAACTATAGGCCTGCCTACTAGACACTATTAACCGCACACTATAAAGGTAAACAAAATCCTTATCGCATTTCCAGCTGCAGTGAGTGACAGTTCGCGGCAAACTACAGAGAGTTTCCAGATTACTAAGCGTTTCAAAAGTATTAAAACAATTGTATCCTTTGGCGAAAAAATTTTGGTTGTTGCCATTTCAATTATGTTCAATTGTCCCGTTCAACAACATTACATTACTCTGGTACACATTTGATAAAATGTGTTCACAATTGTACAAATTTGCGTTTTCTGGTGGCCTGTACTGTATTTTATTTTAGATTTAGACTGTTTTATATATTTTATTTTAGAGTTAGACTGTTTTAGTTTTATATATTTTATTTTAGAGTTAGACTGTTTTATATATTTTATTTTAGATTTAAACTGTTTTATATATTTTATTTTAGAGTTAGACTGTTTTATATATTTTATTTTAGAGTTAGACTGTTTTAGTTTTATATATTCTATTTTAGAGTTAAACTGTTTTATATCTTATATTTTAGAGTTAGACTGTTTTATATATTTTATTTTAGAGTCAGACTGTTTTATATATTTTATTTTAGAGTTAGACTGTTTTAGTTTATATATTTTATTTTAGAGTTAGACTGTTTTAGTTTTATATATTTTATTTTAGATTTAGACTGTTTTATATATTTTATTTTAGAGTTAGACTGTTTTAGTTTTATATATTCTATTTTAGAGTTAGACTGTTTTATATATTATATTTTAGAGTTAGACTGTTTTATATATTTTATTTTAGAGTCAGACTGTTTTAGTTTTATATATTTTATTTTAGATTTAGACTGTTTTATATATTTTATTTTAGAGTTAGACTGTTTTATATATTTATTTTAGAGTTAGACAGTTTTAGTTTATATATTTTATTTTAGAGTTAGACTGTTTTATATATTTTATTTTAGATTTAAACTGTTTTATATATTTTATTTTAGAGTTAGACTGTTTTAGTTTTATATATTCTATTTTAGAGTTAGACTGTTTTATATATTATATTTTAGAGTTAGACTGTTTTATATATTTTATTTTAGAGTCAGACTGTTTTAGTTTTATATATTTTATTTTAGATTTAGACTGTTTTATATATTTTATTTTAGAGTTAGACTGTTTTATATATTTATTTTAGAGTTAGACAGTTTTAGTTTATATATTTTATTTTAGAGTTAGACTGTTTTAGTTTTATATATTTTATTTTAGATTTAGACTGTTTTATATATTTTATTTTAGAGTTAGACTGTTTTATATATTTATTTTAGAGTTAGACAGTTTTAGTTTATATATTTCATTTTAGAGTTAGACTGTTTTATATATTTTATTTTAGATTTAAACTGTTTTATATATTTTATTTTAGAGT